>CAIGRH010293176.1:0-14379 GCA_903798295.1 Fraxinus nigra | reverse complement strand
AAGGTTTTTAGAATTCATTCATATTCATGCATTAAAAACACTCGTTGAGGCGACATCGAACACAACAGGAGTGGGATCCCCGTGAAGGCCCATGGCGTCATTTCTTCCCCACACATTTTTCCCCAGAATAGTAACGTAAGTAGATGTTAGAGACTAGAATTTGGAGAGATTATTGTTACACCTCCACCTTGTGTGAATCCACGTGGACGACATGTAGGATCACACATGTCCATGCTGTGCCTTCAGTTCGGCTAGAAATGGCAAAATAGGCTTCTTTAGAACCCGTAAGTTGTCCAACGCCTCAGAGATCCCGGTATACTTTCATCTGGGGTGAAATATAGATCTTTGAACAAATATTCATCATCACCTTGTTGTACTGTCCAAAGCCATGGGCTCAACTTGACCCAATCTCGTCAAGAGAGAGGCAAGCCGCCAAGCAGAGGAGTTTATGTACACCTAACTGACCATTCGACCATCTAAAGATTATGAACACAATAGGATATCAGTCCCTCTAACATCCCAGGGCAAAGAGTAAGAGCAGGCCTCTTTGTTCGAGAACTTTTCGAAATGAGGCAAACGTCAATCTACGTTGTTGCCTTCTCCATGAGCTATTGTCAAAAAAGGAAATGACTGAAGATAAAGTACCGTTTTAGGCAAAAGAGGTAGGTGACTATGTTCGTTGACGTCCATCACGGATGCCAAATAAGGAACGCAATTGCAACATGGTCGATAACTGTCTATCAGTGTCATGAGTAAGGAATAAATCAATAGATAATTTCAATACATTCCTATAATTTTTCTCCCACGTAGAATGAAGAGAACCATGAATAACAAAATCTACAATTTCTCGAATGATATTCGTATATTCTTTCTTTTGTCCCATATTTTTCTATGTCGAGGCATAATTGCACAGTAGAGGCAGCCCATCTGTGCCTAATCCATCCAAAAGTGGTAAAGAATTAAACTACATAAACCTTCTGCAATTCATTTTCTTTGACAAAACTATAATACAATACATTTCAACTGTAATCTTGACATAGGACAAGGGGAACATATCATTTACCTTGATGACAAGTCGTCTTGGCCAGATGGACCCGTGTTTCCATTCTCAAGTTCAACATTGGCTTCTTCTTTAGTTCCGAAACAGGCTTCTGAAGGAATGTTGATGCCGGCAAAACCAACCATTACAGCTGCAGCTCCAATGTAATCCAAGAGATGGGGTGCATTTCCAGTCACTGAATCCACAATAGCCGCTAAAGGAACCTGAATTGTAAGTCCAGCTGTTGCTACAGTGGTGCTTGTAAGGAGAACGGCCTTGGCCCATAGGTAATCACTCAACACATTATCCAGCAAACCTGAATGTGGGGATTTGAAATCTAGTTATCAATATTGCATGTCCCATGTATATAATGCGACCCCTGAAGTTATAATAAACACACAAAAGAAAACAGAAAACACAAGGGAGTATACTATCCAGTCGTTACTGACAGAAGCTAATAAAGACCAAACTCAATCACAATCAAAGCTTAGTCCTTTCCAGCAGCAATTGACAAATAAATATGTAAATTTTAATAATCACAAAATTATTAAGACTCTTACCCGGGTAAAACTTTTTGTAGCAGTTGGAAAATATAGACAACCATATGGTAGATGCACGTGAACACATAAAAACTTTCTTTTCTTCGTAAAAAAACTGTGTTTAAATGAAATCATGTATTTGAATCAAAATAGAAAAGGCCAAACTTAATTTAAGACCAAAAAAAAAAAGAAAGCAGTGAAGTAAAACATAATGAAAGAAAAGGTTGAGAGGGATGGGAAGCAGCATCAATGGGAAGAGGAAGCGGTTGCTGATTTTTATTCTGGGGCCTCTGTAATTAGATTAAGCAGAGATCATTATACCATTTGATCCAAGTACAAATAGATTAATGCAAAAAAGAAAAAAATAAAATTCCAGGATAGTTAAATAACCTTTGATGAATGTGAAAACATGGCAGTTGTAAAACAAAGATATATTAGATAAGGTCCCCATTGCACAAGACTTGTGTTCCTAAAGACATTGAAACTGACTTCAGTTTTTAAAGAGCTGAACACCAACTACAAGGAGATGCAGTTCTTGACAAACAATTTGAAGAATGTTTCCATTCTCACAAACACTCGGTACAGAAGTAAAAATGAATCTGTTGAATTTTTGGGAGGATATATATACTTGGGATTCACCACATATCCTTGTTTATAATGCTTGTCTACATTCCATAGTTTCAGTTCTTGCAACTGGACTTTTGCCACAATCTCAATGATTAGGAGGCTAATAATCTTGCAGGTTTACTAAATTTTCCATTCCTATAATCTCGTTTCTATCTGAGACTGTAGACTTCGATTCTGGATAAATTGGATAATTTTCCCCATAAATCATGCTTCTGCAATTAAACTTGTTTTCAAATGTATTCTTCTTTTCCTTTGAAGACATTCATATGAAAATATAAAACCCTGTGAAGGTATAAGAATTTACTTGGTCTTTAGTTCTTGATAAAATTAATGCTAATGATCTGTTACAGAAGAGGAGACCCCATAAGTCTTCCCCAAATGTTTGTGTTGTGTACTATGATGACTACCCGTTCTATTTGGATTCAACCTAATGTAACAATCTTTCAATGCAAGTACATTCTTAGTGAAGAGTTTTCCTCATACCAATGGGCTAAGGCTGGATTATTAGATATCCGACAAGGATTGAGAAATATTTTACATTAGTTTAAATATGTTTTCTTTCATTTAATATTCGTGATTCCTGGTCTTTTCTGTTGTAATTCTTTCTTCTTATTAATAGTTTTGTTATGAAAAAGAAACTAAACAAATTATATAGAATGGTTATTAGACCAACTACGCATTAATCTTAATGAGTGTTGAGTCATTAAAGCTTAAAAAGTCAACAAGATGAATCAGAAATGTGGATCAAAATGGATGCCTGACCACAATAAAAAAGGAAAAATATAAAATGATAAAATATGCTAACAAGTAAAGTGACCTGATTTGAGGATAAACTATGATGAGGACTTAGATTGCAATCATAAGAGGAAGAGGTATATCAAAGTTAGCAATTTGAAGTGGTTAACAAAAGACTTGATTTCCACACACCTCTGGACCAAACACAGAGAAGAAAAAAGATTTCTGTATACAACCCCAAGTGTTGGGTATAAAGCCTAAACTTGCAGTTCAAAACAATATTCAAGCAGCTCGAATAAGCATCTCTATTTGGATTTCTCCAAGTCTCTACCTGTAGTAACAATAAGGATTATAAACTAATCCAACCCAATTTCTTTCTCGCTGGGAAAGATATACATCTTTTCCCAATTTCTTTCTTGCAGGGAAAGATATACATCTTTTGATAACTTCTGGCACTCATAGCTGAGAGACAACATGCAACTAAGTCTCCTTATTCTCTATTGTATTTCGATTGTCAGTGATTGTATGAAGTTCAAAAATGAGGAAAAATGTGATTTGTTTCGATGAGTGAATTGCAGTCACACGAAGAAGACATATATTTAGTTTTGTTCTCTATCCTGTTTACGCTCTTCGACATATAATCTCCTGAGATTTCTTTTCCTTCCACCAGATCAGTGGGAGGAGGATATAATCATGAAATAGAAGTTAATTATATTAACAATTTCCTAGCTTTGTGCATCTCCAAGTTCGTGACCATTTAACACTCTAGAGCGACTTCCCTTCAGATATAACTGTGGTGGGTGAAGGGGGGAAATGTATAGTTCTGGTTTCTAATAATAGTTAAATATGCCAAATGAAGAAATTTGAAACCATAAACAGATGCAATATTCTTGACTTGAACTAATAGTTTCTTGTTTCCTATATCTTCAGGGTTCATGATAGCCCCTAAAGTTCAAAACAACTGGAATTTTGTGTAGCAAAATACGTTTATACAAGAAAATAAGCCCCTATCTAGACACCAGGTAGCATGGTGATGAATGTGAGCATCGTTTTACATCAAGATGAGTTAATTCTAACAGTTCACTGAATGCAACAAATAGTATAGCTGTGAATGCAAATATTAAAAGATACTATGGTAAAAAGAAATGATGTAGCAAATAAAAATGATATTATTCACTTAAAAAATGATCCAACGAATAAACACGTATACTCTAATAAAAAACTGAAATGAACTTCGGCGTGTCAACTTTAGAAAGGTTGGAAAGCATTAGTGCCAGAGGCTAAAGCACGTAAATGAGTAAGCAGCATAAAACTTAAAAGAAATTATTGAATACATCAAAGAATGACTCCAACGGTTAAAAGATTTACTTAGACATACCTTTACCCAAAATTAGACCAAATTGTTTCCAGGTAAGAGTGTTGAAAGGCTCCAGTTTAGTAAAGTCAAGTACAAGTGCAACAGGAAGGAATATCAAGATGTTGAAAAAACCTAAAATTCCAAGAAACTGTGCCATACTTGCATGGCCCTTTTCTACATCATCTTCATCGGGCAACATTTTCCGAATAAGAGTAATATACACGGCGTAAAAGCTTGCAGATATAAGAGATAGGATGTCTCCAAGAATTGGATTTGAAGCAATTGAACTCAATCCTGTTTCTGAGTCACCTAAACTGACAATTATAGTTCCTCCCATGCAAAGCAGAACACTGATCAGTTTCACCCAAGTGAACTTCTCACCCAAGAATACAAGAGCAACTAGAAAGGTGAACAAACTGGAGGCACTGCTTAGGATGGTATTAGACTGTACACATGGAGGAAAAGGATGTTAAGAATACATTACAAGTAGAATAGTTTAGTCAATCCAACGAATTAAAAAAAAAAAAAAATACAAATTCTTACCGTAACTGTAGTATACTTCAGAGAAAGATTAAATGTTAGTTGTGCCAGAAACCAAAATGGGCATATCACTAGGCTAACTCTTGCAACTCTCCTACGTGTCCAACGCCCTTTTGCATCCAATCCAGCATTATTAGCATCCTGAGCAATTGTACCTTGTGTGCGTATAACTTCTTCTTCATGGAAATTCACTCGATCTTGTTGTGCTACCACATCTGTACTTAAACTGTCAACTTGACCACCCGCATTGAGAAGAATCACCTCCTCCGAAGTTCCTATTTCTTGCAAACCACCACCATTCTTATTTAACCAAAAGAATATACTTCCATACTTATCCTCCAAATAACGCCCGATTTCAACTAAAGGAATATACACAACAAACAACGAATTGCAAATATATGTTACAAGAAATGGTGACACACCTCCATCTACAACCGTCTGTACCACAAAACTAGCAGCAATCCACATAGTTGCAACTAAGAATATATAAAACAATCCCACAGCCCATCTCCACACTTGACTTCTCATTTATTCGAAATTCCAATTTTTGAACAATTTTGAACTTCAATTCCCCCACTACACTGTCTTTTCGGATCCAAAATCACTCTCCCAATAACAACCAAAAGACCTCCTTTTTTCAACGAAAATACACAATAAAAGCTTCTTGGTCAACAAATTAGCTGATATTGTGCAGGAATCTGACAAAAAACTGTGCACGTTTTCAGCGCACAGGTCTCAAAACAATGCCAAACCACCCTTAACAAAAATGCTAGAAATCTTGGACGAACAGAATAATGGAAGCCAAAAAATTCAATCCAAGAATTCAATAATGGCGCGTACAGATTTAAGATTTCAGTAATTATTGAATCATAAACATCATGCCCAGATAACACTAATTAAATGACAAAAAGAATTTGGAGAACAGAACGGAAAGTGTAATTTCATAAAAAAGCCAATCATGAAATACCGTACCAGTCGACAATAGAATCGTTATGGAGTGGAATCTTCGGTTTCTGAAAAAAGGAAACTATTCGGGATTTGATGATTGGATGGGTTTTTTCTGATTTCCTGGAATGATGCTTGTTACAGTTGAATAAACGGTTTCGACAAAGAAAATCAAGTTTCTACATATACGGATCGTATGGGCTCACTCCAAATACAACTTTTCTGTTGGGCCTTGATCAGAAGATTGCCAAAGTCCATGCCTCTGCCATTTTTACATAAATAGCCAACCTTTTTACTCTTTTCAAATTTCAGTATTAAAAAAAAAAAGATTAGAAAACATAAACTACATCAATTAGCCATGATTCTTACCCAATATTGTCTTCCGCAAGCGATTTTCTATTTAGAATTTATTGATTGTAAATATCTTACTTATAAATAACTTTTTTTGTACTTACATGTTTTTTACTTATAAGTAAATGTTTTTACTTGGAATTGAATTTTTGCTTAAAAGAGAATTTTTTAGATGTAAGTATGTGTGTATTTATTATATATTTCTAATTCCTAAAATAGTGAATTAATCTGATCGAAACCCTCTCAAAAGCAAATTAATTTTATCCGTTGATTAAAGAAGGATAAATACTCTGAATTAAATTAATACTGGTTTTAATTGCACCAAACATGAGCGGACTCACATGGGATCATGAGGGGTCAAGTAAGTGGAAATTACATAAAATCAGGTATTTAGTTTAATGTTTTTAAAAATCAGGTTTGGACTTTATTTTTTCATATTTCTAGTTTTCATCATTTTAATTAAACAGTTAATCTTTTAAAACCCTAATTTATCAATTCCTTACTCCTCGTCTCTCTCTCCTTACCCTTTCGTCTCTTAGAACTGTCTAGACGCACCGTCTGACGTTGCCGTTCATAGTGTCATGACGCTGTCGAAATTGCCAACCAGAAGCATTTAGATGGAACATCCACTCTCTTCAGCCGTTTCCCAATGCCTCCGTCCACTATAGTCGTTGCCATTTTCAGATTGGTATATCAGGTCACAGATACCCCATGCTTTATTGGAAACATTTGCCATGTATATCTGAAGTCACAGACAACAAATAAAAGTTCTTTAACAGTTTTTTAGGTCACATTTTCCACTTAACCCATTTTCTTTGCATTACAACAAAAATTTCATTTGGTCACACAGTCATTATTTGCATATCAATTGATAGCTGAAACAAATTAATGGAATGTAAAAGAATATCTGAAATTGTTATGAAGTCGAAATGGTATTGTAGGGAGGTGATTGAGTATTTTAGGGAGTCTTAATTGTAAGCGCAATTCATGGAATGTAATGTACTAGAAAAATCTCGGATCGATAGGATAATGGAGCTTGATTTGTTAATATATTGCAATTAATATTTAACTAATTACTAAATACCCGAGTTTTACAACTATGAAACTTAAGGCCTGGATATTGATTGTTATAGTTAATGTCTAATCTATGAAATTTTCCCTTAAGAATATGAGTTTCATCTATTGTTTTGGTTTTGGTTTAAAATTTCGCTCTGCCTACAATTTTCTTTTATTTTGGTTTGTAACATTTGTCATTGCCGTTCCAATTTCACACTCAACTCGACATGTACTTCACTAGACTATTTCCTTTTAGCACCTTGAATTGCATATTATATTGTAGTATGGGTTAATTTAAGATTCATTGGATTTGGTTGGTTATAATATCGTTAAATGATTAGATAAGTAGTTGGATAGTTGCTGGTGGATTATTTTAGGACTGTAGAGATATTTTTTACCCATTTTTCAAAATGGAAAAAAAATACCATTTCGGCTTCATTTTCAAATTAAGCGTGTTGATTTTTTACCCATTTTTCAAAATGGGAAAAAAAATAAAATGAAACGTGTGAAGATAACAATTCGTAACAAAATAGATGATGATTTTCTTGGTGATTGTGACATTCTACATCGAATGAAAACTTATTATGATATCAGATGTAGGTTCCATATATCTATAAAATAAAACATCGTCAGACACAATTTTAATAGGTAATTTTATATTTCAACTTTTTTAGTTACATGCGAATTTATTCATACATTTAACTTTTTAAAAATTTGTCCCAGAAAAGAAACGCAAATTCTTCGGTATGCACTTTTGATTTGATTTACAATCAAAGAAAAATGGATTTGCCGACTCCTTGTTGAATACATCATGGCTTTAGATTAAATTTCTCAGCTTCAGATTGCCTACTGCTGGCCCACGCTTGTGTATGGCCGAACGATTTGAAATTAACCTTCTCTGATACCAAATTTATCTGGTTCAGAAAATTAAAACATTTTAGAAATCTGAATTTTGTTGAGGAATGTTTGAGGGGTTATGCTAAAGGAACATAACACGCCCCTATTGGAGGGGGCACCGAGCCCACTGTATCCCTTTATGTTCATCGAGAATAATCCTTTGTTTGAGTAGCTACAGCTCACTCCTTTTTGATGTGGTGTTCTCCAATCTTTCACTTGGCTACCCGTGAAACAAATGTACAAATTTTCTTTACTTTCCAAATCGTTTAGCCAAAGACCATTGGAAGATTTCTTTATCAAAAAGCACTGGAAAACACACAGCTGGCCCATGATAAAATTTAAATCATGCTAATACAAATTAATTGTGCATTTGTAAATTTTAGAGGGTGTCGTCAATCGAGATTTTGATGGAGTTTCAAAATCTTTTTGAACTTTGTCTCCAATTGAGATTGTAATGGAGTTTAACAAAATACATTAAAAAATTTATGTATCCTCAATAACTGGTGAATTATATTAATAGTGGAATTTTAAAATGTTTGATGACCATTATTTTAAAACTCTTTTTTTTTTTACATACTCATTCTCAACTATATATTCACACAATAAAATATTTTGTACGTAAATTCAATTTTTTTTACCCACTTTTTAACTCAACATTCTCTAAAAAAATCACTATTCAAAACTCCATTTTACCCAAATAATGATTTTAAAACAAGGGCTTGGTTGAGGATACCCAGATTTGTATAATAAAAATTAATTTGTAGCAGCCCCTATTTGGCTCCATTTTTCCAAATTATAACGAGGGGCATAGTAATTTTTTTAAGAATATTTAATTAATAAAAGAAAAGTTTTTACATTTATTTGTAATATTATTTTATTAAAAATATGTGATTGAAAAAAAAAATGAATTTTAATTTAATGGAGGCATAATGAAAAAAGTTTAAATTCTTTTTTAAGTATCACATTACACCATGGACAAGATCCACTCGAGCCTAAAGTTTTAGCATGGAGGCAAGGATCTTGCTATTCATACACAAACGTGTGTACACAAGCCCACTGCCCCCTCACAATGTGGGGAGGGGGGGGAGTGGGGGGGGGTAAATTATTTTATTTGGGTATGGCCCCTCCCCTCATGTGAGGGAGCGTAAACGAGCAAGTAAACGGACAAATACGAATGGATTAATCCGTAGGGACAATCATCTCGTAAGAAGAGGCTGCCACCTCGGTACTCGAATTATTGTACGGTACTATGGAGAGCTTACAACTTTCCATGAAGCGACAAAAAAGCCTATCAAATTCGTTTCTTTAAATACAAGAAATGATATTTTACATAATCCCAAAATTTATATTTTCACTCTCATTAAATTTATAATCTCTCTATTTATCAATCACTCATTCTCCAATAAAAGAATATTACACTTAATTTCAAAACTTTTTCTTTTTTTTTAACCACACATTTTTCAAAAAAATATTATTCCAAATTTTAAAATATCAAATAATAGGAACCAAAACGTGCTAAGCTCTTTTAAAGAAAGAGAAACTTGTTCCACACTTCCACCATACATGGAAGACGAGTCGCTAGTAAGGAAACGGATATTCAAGATCAAGCAAGACCAAAACAACATATTATCCATCAATAGTCTTTAGAATTAATTAATTAATATTTTCGCAAGATATTATCGATATGTTATTATTTATTTTTAGAATTGCAAATTCAAAATTAAACATATGAATAAAATTTCAAATCATGCTAATAAAAATTAAGTAATTAAAACGATTATCCAAATTACATCAAATAAAATTAAACAAATGTTGTAAGATGAAAATATGCAGCAAGTAGTTATAGCTAAGAATAACATTCAGTGTGCAACTGCTTCCATCCACAACCGAGTACATATTACCTGATTTTGTGTAAATTGGCACTTCAGAAATTGTGTTTGCACAAGTCCATATCCTATGACGACCAAATATTAGGGATGGATGATTCACGGTCACCAGCAGAGCCTCGACTTGCAAGCTCTTGAATTCGTGAAGAGAATTCTTCAGACTGTACGGTTCAAAAGATTAGCATAGAGAGGTAAAGAAATACTTCAGTATGGGGAACAAAAGCTGTAGCCTATATTCATTAGCATTTGTATTGCAAATCAGAAATATATCATTGAATAAAGTTCAAAGGTCTAAATGCCAAAAGGGAGCGGGAGCTATTGGTTAGAAATATCAGAAAAGAATACAGACAATAGCATTCTCAGATCAAGAGCTTAGATAATAGATACTACACTGATACACCCACAAGGATTTGTACTACCAAACGATAATTAACATAATATTGATGAAGCTCGTAGTTCAACCAGGACTATATCTCTGGCTTACACTTTGAGTTACTTATCAGGTTATTGAGCCTTTTGAGCTGATTTCAATGATGTTTAGGGTCAGAATTGATATCACCAACAAAGATTTCTTAATCCTCACTCTTCTTTGAGATAACATAATAAACGGTAATATATGCCTTCATTAAGACTCCATCCACCAGAAAAAGTCTGTCTTATTTCTTCCCAAGAGAGAGCAATCGAGTTCACTCTCAAAGGTTTGCCCATCTATTTGTGTATCTTACCAATGTGTGGATGGAATTGATAATTACTTTGACATTGGAAGATCTTATAGCTCATTCCAAAAAAAAAAAAAAAACCATTATAGCATCGTGATCTCACTGACTTCTCTCCCAACACATTATGAAGGCAAACCAGGAAACCCGGATAGCTAAGACAACATTGATAAATTTGATAACATAATATTAAAAGGGCAGGAAGTGTGCAGTGCTAGCAGTGATAGTAATATGATAGGTTCTTGGTAAAAAAAAAAAAAATGCAAAAGATCCAAGTAAAGCAATATTCAAGGTTGTATAAGGTCTCCACAGAAAACTATTGCTACAAAGTTGGCCACTGTTTGAGCGCAAATTCATTAAAAACTCAATCTTCACCAAACTTATTTTCAACCACAAATTCTCCCAATAACATAATTTAACACGTAAAACCCTAAAACTTTTTTCTACTTTTTAACCACACATTCTCAAAAAAAATCATTATTACATAATCTATTCTCCCAAGAAAATGGAACTCAAACAAAACCTTAATGTTTTAATATGGACATTTTGCCTTTATTTGGTTTCCTTTTTAGTTGCTAAAATGTTACTTTTCATAGTCAAACATTAATTTCAACCACACATTTTTTAGACCCACAAGTCCTGCCCACTTATTCACCACTCATTTCTACCAAACATAGAACTTTAGCAACTAAAATGGAAACCCAAACAAGGCTCAATTCAAAACAACAGCATGATTTATTTTCATCATGTTTTAACTCACTGTAAAAGCAACTATGGCACGTAAATTTCCCAAGCAAGAATGAAAATGAATTAAATATGGGTCCTAACCTTCTCATCAACCCACAGCAATGAACTCAATTGGTTGTTTAAGACACGAGCAACAATATCCAGTGGAGTCATCCCATCAGTTGCCTCAAGCTCTCCACCCTGTTTGAAACATAACCAACCATTATCAACTTTTGATCTCAATAAACAAAAACCAAAAGATTTCATGTTAAGGAGTAACCTGATTGGCATTAAGAGTATTAATGATCGATTTGATCTGCTCTGTCATGTGCTCCAGCTCCCGCTCTATTAATTCAGCCTGCTCAAACCTGAATTCAGAAGATAAGAAATTAATTGATCACATAAAGGAATTTGTAAATGAATAGTTATTCACTTTAAAAAATATTAGATGACATGAGCTACAAAATCGGAAAAACAAATACCAAACAGCTGCAGCAGGAAATATGATCCCCATTTATTCAAGAGTCCATCACAAAATAGAACTGCTGATCGTTCTAACAACTATCAACAAGATATATTTTCAGAGCACGGTATTGTATTCAAAGGATGACGATTGTAAATATTTTGAGATCATAATCACAAAATCTTACATCCTCCGGAGATATTCTGAAGTTTTGTGCAAATGAAATAGTGCATGTGACCATGAAGGTACCAAAAAAAGAAGACACCAATCATCAGCCAAAGTATACCAACAAGAACAAAAGAGGTTAACTAGCATAGTGGATCCAGTGCTCACATTGTGTCTCTTATCGATGAACTTTCGTCCTCGAGAAGCGATCCTCGCTCATTTTTGTATATTCGCTCTGCTTCATCTTCCATACTTTGCAAGGCTTTGTCGACCTAACCAATGCAAACAAAATCATTGATGAAATTCATTCGAACAATATATGTTAACACTTTTAACATGTTGATATAATTTGTAAATAACAATAAAGACAATTGGTGTTGGCAATACAGGGTAAGAAGATTAATAACTAAAGTATACTAGCAATTAGCACCCCACTGGGATTGATTTTTCCAAATTCCTCATAGGCATTCTCTCTAATACAGGCAAGACATTGAAATCCTTCATTCTATGATTTTTACATATTAGTTATTTTTATATTAGATATTTGCGATGATGTCACGTGAAAACTGTCTGATCTAGGTGCAAAGTTACATTCCAAATAATAATTTGTAGCCAAACAGAAAGTAATTGATGAATAGTGTACTGAGTGCTTACTGAAAGTCAACGTATACATCTTCAGAAAGAAAACAATAATCAAAACATTGTATAAAAAAAAAAAAAAACTGTAGCGTGCATGACTCCAATTAACCCCATGCAGGCAATAAGATGAACTCAGTCCTCAAAGGTCTTGATTACACACCTCGTCTTGATGAGTTTCAATTAGCTCCAGCTGCCGCTCCAAACTACCTTGCGTCTCAACCACTTTACCAACTTCACTCTGATCAAGAATTTTAACACAATAATGAAAAATAGTCGGTGAGATTGTTCTATAATAAATTTAGTAAAAATGCTAAAGAAATCATTAAACAAACCTGAATATCTAAGCCTCGATAAAATTGCCCATTTAAGAGTTTTAAACAGAAATTTGATACCAACACCAGGAAGTCAGTCTTGACAAAATATTTTACCAGTGATGGATTTCATAAACAATGTTGATAGGCTTTGATTCCTTCTTGATATGTGTTATACTTTTAAATGCAGCTTTTATTTACTAATGGAAAATAAAAGAAGACAATGTATTTACATGCATACACCTATTTAAAGGACAAGAAATAGTAAATATAAATCTATAATATTGCCCTAGCTCCTAGGGTGATAGTACAAGATTTGTTAATTGGTTAATCTAACAAATCCTTAGTAAAAACAACTAACTAAGCCACAAATAGAAGTTAGGCGAAGGCCATTCACGAGACTAGGACAGATAATACGCTCCAAAATATAAAAAGAAAAAAAATGGGGAGATACAGAAAAAGGATGTTTCATATACACACACCCAACACATTAGCAAGCACAAAACCATAAAAAAAATTAAATAAATAAATAAATTCTTTTTTTCTTTCAGCAAGTAATGTGATACCTCAAGCTGTAGAAGTATGTCACGATTCCGTAAAATCTTGCGGTCCCACTCAGCTATCGCGTTAGCTTGCTTTCGAAATTTTCCAGTACGCTCTTGTAGCTCAGCATTCCATTCCTTGATGATCTACCATAATGTACTCACATAAATTCAGTTCAAACTGACAATGAAGAAAGGTATGGCAATGGTGTAAAGAAGATGTAAACTTTAGCATCATCTAGAATCAGGTATTCTACTCATGGTATGTTACATGAGAAAAAATATCCAGAACTCCAAGCAGGGGAAATGAGGGCAGGGTTATTGGTTAAGTTGATTAATTACTTTCTACCAAGCACCCATTTTACTTTTCTTAATATTGGCGTTATTCGATATAAAGATGGGGCAGCATGCATGCTGTTCTCCATGAAGAGTATAATTTGAAGAATCTTTTGTATGCTCTGCATGTATAAAGTTGATACAAGTGTAACTTAAAGGAAACTGTAAATATACAACACTATCAATTCCAATTTCTGCAGGTAAGTTTAAGTACCTCTTCAACAGTTTTCCCAGTGATTTCGGATGGCAACTTCGGTGCAGAAGGTACCGCAGTTGAGGTGGTCCTACAGGGCAAGCAAAGAGTTAGCATTACAAACCTCGACTTATGGTACAGGAAAAAAATGTTCAATCTTATTTACCAAAGGAATCTTCATGCAACTATTTAATATAAAGTAAAACTACCAGAATGTCTTTTCCATGTTATATTATCCGAGTGATTGTTTTAAATATTTGGTTTTGACTATTAACAAGGAAAATGACTTGAGGATGATATAATACAAGAGTTAGAA
>CAIGRH010293154.1:0-12549 GCA_903798295.1 Fraxinus nigra | reverse complement strand
TAATTACTAAATACCTGAGTTTTGCAATTACGAAACCTAAGGCCTGAATATTGATTTTGTTATAGTTAAAGTGTGATCCATGAATTTTTCCCTTGAAATTATCAATGTTCACCATATGGACCCAAAGACTTATTTCCACTAAGATTCAATTAGATAAAATTTCTCACGAGCATCGGTTCATCAGGAAAAGCTTCAATTAAGTGATTGGCTGTTAAATCAAAGACTCTAAACCAATGTGAAATTACCAGAAATGAAAGGAATGGAACTTGAGCAGTTATTTCCAACAAGAGAGAGAGAAAAAACTTATTAAAAAAAAAAAAACCCCCAAGGAAATCTCCTGTGAATAAATTACCCTCAAGATCAATAACTTGTAAATTAATAGATTTCTGTATAAGAACTGAATCATTACTCATTCCATTGGGATTTCGAACTTCGTGTAAGCAGCAGAGTAACTAATTTCCTTTTCCCACTCTCGTTTGTTGTGGCTGACTGAAAGCAATATATATAAACCTTGAAATACTAATGTTGCTTTCTATATAAACGTGCTCCAATACATATGATTTTTGGAAATCTATTTTTGTGATTTCCCAATTTGCTGAAAGGCCGATTGATGGATGATAACATCACTCGTCCTTTTTAGTTGCAATTTGACAATAAAAGATTGCAATTTTCATTGTCTTCTCTACTAATCAAAATATATTACACATATGTTTACCAAATGAAATCCATTTCTCTAACTGCTTTTCTCTTGCAACAATTTCTAATTCATGTGGTTTTGTTGAATTACATTTTAATTCGAAAACTATAAACATTTGAAACTAACTTCTAGCTGATTTAATGCCATAGTTGAAAAACGAAAATAGAAGTTAGAACAATTAATTATCATATAAATTCTAATTAAATTGATATCACTTATAATCCCCTTTGTATTTATGAAAATCCTGAATGTGAGATTAGGAATGAAACTGCTAATCATAGTAGATGAAAGTATACAAATAAAATAATTTTCTCAANTTTGAAACTAACTTCTAGCTGATTTAATGCCATAGTTGAAAAACGAAAATAGAAGTTAGAACAATTAATTATCATATAAATTCTAATTAAATTGATATCACTTATAATCCCCTTTGTATTTATGAAAATCCTGAATGTGAGATTAGGAATGAAACTGCTAATCATAGTAGATGAAAGTATACAAATAAAATAATTTTCTCAAGTAAAGATTTCCTGTGTTACCTTATTTTATAGCCAAAACAATTTCTCCAAGTGTAAGTTTCCTGCTGCCTTTTCCCACTTCTCTGTTTTTATGATTTTTATTAACTGAAGTGTTATCCAAATATAAAGATGGTAAAATACTTCTTCTTCACCTTTTTCTTTTGTTCTCGATGAGATATTTCTTCACCCTCTAGAATTAATAAAGTAAAGATAAGGGAAGGGAAGGGAAGGCAAAAAAAAATTGAATCAGGCTTATAAGGTTTGGGTTAGAAAAATAAAATCAGTTTCTATTAGTAGATACTATAAGGTTATATATCAACTTTGAAAGCATGAGGCTCGAATTCGAAGCCTCCATCCACAAATAGCAAGAAGAACGCAAGAAGGCATATGCAAACCTTCATGTACATAGTTTTAGATATGAAAATAGATCAACGAAAAGGCGAAATCAAACAACAAAAAAGAAACCACATCATTTCCTACCTCTAATTTTTGCCGACCTTGTAAAATCAGCCACGACAGAGCCTACTGAAGCTGGGCGGAGGACACGAACTGATGAGGCAGTAGATATTGGAGAAAATTGCAGATTTCCTTTGGAATTAAGATTTCAAGTTTCAACAAACCTGGAAAGCAATTCAAGAGACAAAAGTGATGCATGTACATAAACAAATTCCACATAAATGCAACACAACACTCACATAAGGGTGGGCCCACACATTTTTTTTTCTTTTTAAATACAAGGTGAGACCCAATGTTATCTCTATTATGGTGAAATTATGTGATTTTTTTTTTTTTTATATAAACGGAATTCATGTTCAGAAGATAGGGCTGTGTGATTTGAGGTTCAGGTAGATACAGGATGTTGGCTCACAAGCTCGGGTGCTCGTGGCTCTATCCGAAAAAAGTTCTAGCTGGGCCAAACCAACTCTTGGCTCAGTAGATCGAATCGAGGCTCGGGCCGAGCTCAGGTGTCGGCTCAAGCCCGAGCCGGCCAAGTTCGGCCCGTGAGTCTAAAATATTAAAAAATATATTTTTTATTTTTTTCTTTTAATTTTAGCTATAATTTTTTTATATGTTCATATTTAGTTATTAATTATTATTTATAATACGTATAAATTGCACAAATTTTAAATTCTTTAAAAAAATTTATATTTGTCACGAATTAAAAAAAAAAATCGAGTCGAAAGCTTGGGTCGAGCCTAAATCTTTTGGCCTACCATTTGCACAATTCGACTCGTTGACATCCCTAGATACATAGTGTGAATGAAACGTGACTATAGAAGAAAGAGACAAGGTCTAGGTAGATGGTAAAAAAAAGTATGCTACAATAAAAGATATTTGAATAGTTGAAAGCAGTAAAAGGCTTTTAAAAGTAATACGTTGATTGATTGATTGTCTATTTATTTTAATTCAACTACAATTCATGGACAAAAATGTAATAGGTTATAAAAACTAAAGATTGAGTTTTCATCATTCATTTTAGTCATTATTTTAATTAAATTTTATATAGATTTAGTCTTATGAAGATTGAGTTTTCATTATTAATTTTAGTCATTATTTTTTATTTTGGTCTTTTTAACTAAATTTAGTATTTCTCTAGTTTTTAGTTATTCCTTTAAACAAAGGTTGCAAGTCTTATTGGCAATTAGTGATTTTAAAATTGAACTAAAATAGATTTTAAAGTTTTTCAATTTCTTAAATCTCGATATTTTGATATTTTAAATCGACGAGTCCAGATTCTATGCATTCATGTGCGAATCAAAGAATTTTTATACCTAGATCTTTGGTATTCTTAGGATTCAACATAAATTAGAAAGTCATCGTTGCAGTATTCATTTGGAATCAATAGAACTTAAATAGCATGTTCATTTATTTATTTTTATCTCTTTCATCCCTACATATGTTGATATTAGAGTGTTGTTCGTTTTTAATGGAGACGAGTTGGTTTTCATGAAATCCAATGGTAGGTGTTCTATTTTTGCAAGGACGCCCTTTTTGCTCCTTTCATCAATAATTAAAAGGTGGAAGAGTCTTTGAGTTTCAATTGCAACGATTTACTAATGTTCGATAAAGAAATTGTAGATTTGGGTGCTGACAGATACGATTGGCCTTTGAATTTCGATGAAGAGATTGACGAATTTTTCGATTTGAATAATGATAAATCCAATAATATTATACTTTAATTTAATATGACGATTATAGATGCTTCGGTCAAGGATTTGTCTACACAACGTGGCCAATTTTGGGAAGGAGGCAACAACTATGTTCTCGGTTTTGGAATACTTGTTTTTCTATTTTGATATTGAAGAAATATGGTCGATTGAGCATGAAATTGTCATTCATATCGTGATGCTTTTAATGAAATTGGATGAAACAACTAATGAGTAGTTCATAGAGTTAGATGAAGAACATGGTGCAATGTTTGAGAAATGATCTTTGTTAATCGGACGAAAGTCTTCATCATTAATTTGTCTTTATCTAGATTCTATTTTGATGAAGGTTGAGTCTTCATAATTAATTTTGATCATAATTTTTAATTTTAGTCTTTATCTAGATAGTCACATATTATTTTTAATTTATACAATATGGTCACAGATTCACAATTTAGAGAATCACATATTATTTTTCAGTCATAAATAATAATTTTTATACATCACAAATTATTTTACGGTCACAGTTCAAAAACTTAATAGATCACAATTAATTCGTTGGTCACAGATTTCAAAATTAGTTGGTCACAGGTCAAAATTTATAGGTCACACAGTCACATATTCCAAATTATTTGGTCACAAATTTTTTTAACGGTCACTGATTATATAATTTTTAGGTCATAGATAAGAAAATGGTTGGTCACGGATTATATTTTTAGTCACGAATTATATTTGAACAGAGTGATATTGGGGAAGAATGAGATCGAAATAGAAGGAGAGTGTGGCATAAAGACATTATTAAATAAATAGCATCCCTCGGAATTAGTATTATTTAGAAGATATCGAAGAAATTGATTTTGAATGAATACTTGGTTGGTAGATAACTTGGCCTGAATATCATAGGATGGTGAAGACAAATAATTATCCAAGTGAAATTTTGGATTCTGCTGATCTCTGCACTCAACCGTGAGCAACCCACATCTGGGTTGCGAACTATTGGCCAGAGGAAACTCCAAATTGTTAAGATTTCCACACTGGAACTGCCTTAGGCATTGAGAATCAACCAAGTGAAGGAAATATGGATGAAACAGAGACACATAGACAACTAAACTGGAAGCAGCCCGTGAGAAAACCATGCAAGCCTAACACAACAACAAACAGAAGAACCAAGAAGAAAAAAACAGGGAAATCAAATTCTCTGGCGGTTGTCTCAATTCAATTAATTTATTTACTTGCAACGTTAGTCAAGGAGAAAGTGAAACACTGCAGTTGACCACCACCACCACACAAAACATCACTACCACACAACCGCCAGATCCAACCAACCACCAACAACAGCCACATATCCGCCGCCTATCCGATCCGCTACACACCTACAGCAACTACCACAAAGTCACGACACTGACCCACATATCCACAGCAGCAGCGCCTCGACGCTGCTAGGGAGGGGGAGGGAGAGGAGAAGCAGTGGTGGAGAGACTGATGGTGGCAGTGGAGGTGACGGGCGGTGGAGGCGGCGAAGAGAAATGATAAGAGAGTGGAGGGAAATGGATTAGTTTAGGGTTTTGATAGATTTAGGATTTGATATGTAAAATAAAATACCTGATTTTTCAATAAATAAACTTTAAACCTATTTTTTAAAAACCAATCTTTAACCACCTAGTTTTATGTAATTACTACATAAACAAATACCATAAATGGGCAGCCCACATAACAATTTAGAATTCCATACCAACCCGTCAAAAATTTAAACCACACCAAAACCCCACATAAATGATACCCCAAACACGGCCATAATTGGCTCCAATAAATACTTTCTAGGTTTTAGGTTTTTGACAGTAGAAGAGAGCAAAAGAAGTGGGCAACAAAAGCTTCGAAGGCTAAACAGCTTAGATACTACTTTTCTATCTTCTATCTCTTTTCATTTCCTATGGTTTTAACTTTCTCCCTCTAGTTTTTCAATATGAGCAACAACAAGAGCTTGAATATGGCCAATCTTGGTACTGGTAAAAACATTTTCCCCAAAGTTCATTTCATTTTAGCCCAAAGTTCAGTGCATTCATTGGGTCCCGCCTTTGCATGTGCATTTCCTCTATTATGTGCTCTTGAAAAATTTTAAAGTATATTTATTTCTATACTTCCGTACCAAGAATAAATGAGAGAATAAGAGACGAAAATAGAAAGAGTCAAAATTCAAGTGTATATTTCATTATAATAATGACCTATGTATCTAAGGTTTCAATAAAATATACAAACTTCCATATTAAGCCACTGTTTGATTCACATTAAAATTTTCATTTTCATTCTCTTATTTATTTTCAACCACACACTTTTCAATAAAATAATATTCCATCACATCAATAATTTTTCTTCTCTTTCAACCATACATTCTCCATCAATTTACTATTCCAAAATATATTCTTTCAAAATAATGTGGCTCAAACACACACTAAGTGAGACTTATATAAATATCATAGTAAGTCTATATTATCATCAATAATTAACCCATGATTTTACAATACTCCCCATTTGATGACTATTTAAACAATAATTGCCTCCTTAAAAAACTTATTTTGGCAAAAATTCAGTGAAATAAAAATATCAAACAAAGGAAAAAAAAAAGAGTACAAATAAATATAATAAACTTGGAGTAATAACATGTTGTCACATTAAAACATTATCAAGAAAAATTCAATAGGACAAAATTTGAGCGAACGGAGAAAACTACAAGTACTCCCCTTGATTTCAATAAATGGAAACCCTTGTATCGACCTATCCATTTTTCGTACGTCAATGTATTCAATATATCCATTCTAATGAAATATGTTTCATTGTTGTAGCCTTCAAGTAATATTATTTTAGCACAATATATTTATCAAATTTTAATGACCGTAAAAACATGATAATTCGATAAAAAAAATCTTTTTATTGTTCTCTTTAGGGGTCTAATATGTAATTTATAACATATTAAAATATTATTTTGAGAATAAATGTCTTATAGTCTATAGATATTCATTACACAAAATACGTGGAAAATTCTAATGAATAAAAAATATTATATTATTTTTTTTAGTATGCTACAGAAAATTGCATTTGTTACACTTCATCCAACGAGGCTTTAAGAACGGCTACATGACAGCTATACAATAAGCGAACACGGGCTCGCATTCCACATTACCATCGTACTTGGCCTATTAATGCGAACTCACGCAGCAATAGCAGATACGAAAGCCAAGAATCAATGTTTAAGCTTAATCCAGAAATATTGAACGGTGAAACTAACACAATCGCCGACAATATTGACCCCGTAATTACAAGACTCAACAATCTTACTCGGTTTGTTTGAACGCCACTAGAAATAATCTTGATAAGTTCAAAATTAATTCAGTGAAAAAAAGAGAAGAACGCAATATGTCTCGCAATAATATTTTTCAAATTGTGTGTTTTACAGTGAATGAAATGAGTCTTATTTATATGTAACCCATAAAACTTACTTAAAAACGGAACTAAACCTTAAAAATAACAAAAAAAAATATATATCACAAAATAGAGTTTTAATTAAAATAGAAGATTGCACGAAATTTGAAAAATTCATGTCTGTGAATATATTATGCTGCCGCATAGTGTAAATTTATGCGGACGCATAGACCAACTAAAATCCTCCTTTTTGATTTCGGTAAAGGGGCTTATAGTTATTTCTTCCAGTCTCTTCGTTTATTGCTTGAATCAAAGTGCTCCACTTCATTTCATCTCCAATGCCCAACATGAAATGTGTCCATTTGCTTGTTGTGATCAATGTTTTGTCCACCGTGGTTTGAGCAAATAGTCGCATTGCTTATTTGACCCACTTCGCTCGCGAACTAGTCATAGGCCTTCTTCAATAATCACTGGATCGTTGCCTGGGCTTGTCCTCGTATCATAAATCACATCGTCCCCTACTCTTCGAAAAGATTTGACTTTGAAGCTGTACCTACATCAAAGAGAGAAAGATAAGAAACAACAAAAATACAAATTATCATAAACTTACCTTGAAGATCCAAATTGTAGCCATTGGTTTCAATCTTTTCAATGATGGGGAATGGTATATCTCCTCTAGATGTAATATTGACCTTTTTTGCATTCGAACAAGTCATTTTTACCTAAACACCCAAACCTAATCACCTGGTTCGAATACTTTACGCCTCTTCCTTTTACTACCTTGAGATGCATATAATTCAATCTCCTACTTTCTATCTAAGCTACCACTTACAATAATAGTTAAAGGGATTAAACCAAAAAAATTTAATGGATTTAAGCTATAAATCATATCAAATCGTATAGTACAAGTAGTAGAGGATACTAAATTGGTTCCCAACATATTCCATAAATTCGAACCAAAATAGTTATGGACTTCAAGATTGAAATATGGATTCTCATGCTTCAAATCATCAACAATGTACCCCAAATGTCTATCATGGTCAATTAATTTCTTACAACATACTAGAATATCATTAACTAGTAATTGATTGTCTATGAATGCATATGACAAAAGACTTATTACTCTCATAGCAATATTAGATGCCTTAATTTGTGTAAAAATACATGCACCGTGTGAAAAAATATTACATATGCTAGACCATCATCTAACCTGTGTATGGGGTATTGATTCTTTATTGAATGCCATCATTGAATGCTTCTCCTTCAATGTTCATTAAATTCTCAATTTACATCGAATCAATTTGATACTCAATGGGAGGTATCCCACTAAATAAGTTTTCAAGGAACGAGTATTTGAGTTCCTGCATTAAAGAAATATCCAAACTAGGGATGGTTTTTTAGTTCTCACTAAAACCCTCTCAATATCACACTTTTTTGCATAGAAACTCACTTTTGATTTTTCTCTCATCTCAATAGACTCTCTTGCTTTTTCTCTTGTGGCTCTACTCTTTTTTATCACAAATTAGTCACCTCACTATATTCTCTCATACTCTCCTCTTGCAATTCCTTGTTTCTCTTTCTTCCTCACCTCTCAGTCTTAATTGGTCATCGTAAGCCTTTTGTGGTGTTAACGGTACAACAGTAACTTCTCTCCCATCTTTTACAAAGTTGTACCTATTCTTGAATCCATCATGTTTAACCTTCCTAACAAAATGTGCCCAACATGCATAGGAATCACATCACACATCACTTCATCACTATACCTCTCAATAGAAAAATTTACCAAAACTTGCCTACATAACCTGACTTCTCCACATTCATCTAACCACTGCAATTAATAAAGCTTAGGATCTTTTATCGTAGTCAAACATAATTTCTCAATAAGTGTAGTACTAACAATATTAGTACCACTACCCCATCAATAATCATACCACATGCCTTATTATTGACGTGGCATCTCGTATGAAAGATGTTTTTTCATTGCTGCTTCACACCATCCAATCTAATTTATTTATTGAGAGCACACATCACCACAAGTAACTCATAAAGGAGTACGATGAGATCACTGACTCCATCAACCACCTTAATATGTACATAGACGTCATGAACCTACAGGTTACACCAGACCCAATAATGTGCTAGGTCGTTCCTCAAAATTTGACCAATGCCGCCAGGGATTAATTCGCTAAGTTGGAGCCTAATTCTATAGCATTATTCTCAGATCTTACTAATAAGTTCTCAGCTTTCTTTGCAAGTACTAAACACATCAGGAAGATCGCATCCATCCTTATACAACTCCGCTAAGGGCCAAATGAGACCTTATGTAACTTCATGAAAAGATTCAACAAAAAAGTACAGCGGATGTTTCGGCTCTAACATATGCAGTAAGGTATGAAGCTTTCAGAATGTATTTATATAAGATACCATCGAAGTTAGTAACTGAGCTCCTCACCCGATGAGAAAAGTACATCAACATGGAGATAATGAAAGCTATCTCGAGCTCTGAGAAGCCCAAACTTAAGAGGTCACACGAGCCAAATTTGCGACAAGATCATGCTCGAGGCAAGCAGAAGCGAGAAGTACTGCCTAGGCCGTTCACACGTCTGAATACCTCTAGGACCAACATACTAATAGAGATCAAGAATATAAAGGAACTTAAATGACCTCCTAAGTTGCGGTCTCCCCCGGAAACTAGGGATAAGAGCAAATATTGTAACTACCATAGAGATCATGGGCATACAATAGAGGAGTCCATAACATTACAACAGGAGATTGAGGTACTGATTAAAAGTGGATTCTTGAAGACATATACGGGCACGAAAAAATCCTAGGAATGATCACAACAAAGGAAAGACCACAGAGTCAAGAGAATGTAACAAACCCACGACCGGTACAATCAACATCATAGTTGGGAGGATAACATTGGGCAGGGATTCGAACAGTGGACGTAAGCAATATGCTCGACAATACACTTTGGCTCAAGAGATCACTCTCTACAACTCGGAAGACATTATCTTTGGATCAAAGGACTTGGGAAGGCATATCATCTCCCCATGACAATACCTTAGTCATATGTGTTGTAATAGCCAACTTTGAAGTCAAAAGGATATTGGTAGACAATGGAAGTGCAGCCAGTGTATTATTCCATGATGTCATCACGAAGATAGGTATTTCTACTAACCAGCTGAAGATGGCCAATACCCACTCCAAGGATTTGGGGTGGAACAACAATCCTAGAAGGAATTTTCGACCTCCTCTAACTTTGGGCTCAGGCCAGAAGCAAGTAACAGAAATTATACCATTCCATGTGGTTCGACCTTCCACGACATACAATGTCATTCTTGGAAGACCACTACTCAACAAGATCAGAGCCATAGTAACTACTTTCCACCTTGTTATGAAATTCTCAATGAGTTAT
This sequence comes from Fraxinus nigra, assembly GCA_903798295.1. Taxonomy (NCBI): domain Eukaryota; kingdom Viridiplantae; phylum Streptophyta; class Magnoliopsida; order Lamiales; family Oleaceae; genus Fraxinus; species Fraxinus nigra. The sequence goes on along the minus strand of CAIGRH010293154.1, from coordinate 2,352 downwards.
GGTGTAGGAATTGTGCGTGGAGATCAAATAGCAGCAAGAAAGTGTTATGTTACTAGCATCCAAGGTTTTAGGGTTGATGTCATGCAATTATCCACTAATGAGCTCGAGCACCAGGAAAGACTTGCTCTAGTTATGATTTGGTAGAGGTCGAGCTTGAGCACAGCAAAAAAGTAACTCGTTAGGTGCTTGTCCCACAATGTTGATGTATTCGCATGAAAGGTTGAAGATATGCCAAGGATAAACCCTGATGTAGTGGTCCATAGGCTCAACATAAGGCATGGGGCTAGGCCTATAAAGCAAAGAAAGAGGCAATTTGCGTCAGAAAGACGTGAGGTAATACGCGATGAGATCAATAAACTCGTAAATGCTCAGTTCATTAGGGAAGTTCAGTATCCAGATTGGCTCACCAACATAATTTTATCAAGAAAGCTAATGTCAACTAGAGGGTGTGTATTGACTTCACAGATCACAACAAGGCGTGTCTAAAAGACAGTTGTCCCCTGCCTTGGATTGATAATTTGGTGGACTTTGTCATGGGCCACAAGTTGTATAGCTTTCTTGATGCATTATCAGGCTATCACTAGATCCTTATGACTGAAGAAGATCAAGAGAAAACGTCCTTCATAGCTGAATCATCCATATATTGCTACAAGGTCATGCCGTTCAGTTTGAAAAATACAGGGACAACATATCAAAGGCTCATCAACAAAGTATTCGCTGATTTGATCGGGAAAAACATTGTGGCCTATGTCAACGACATGGTGGTTAAGAGTAAGTAGTTGAACGAGCACATGTCGACCTTGAGGAAGTGTTCTCTACAATTCGAATGTATAAGATGAAGTTAAACCCGACAAAGTGTGCTTTTGGGTGGCCTCGGGAAATTTTTGGGCTTCATAATCACGCATAGGGGGATTGAGGCAAATCCAGACAAGATACAAGCCTTAATTTCCATAGAATCGCCTAGGAGCAAGAAAAAGGTGCAAAAGCTGACATGTCAAGTCGCCACTTTGAATAGGTTCATGTCTAGAGCAACAAACAAGTGTTTTTCCTTTTTCAAAGTTCTTAGGGGCAATTAGGTCTTCAATTGGAATGAGGAATGTGAAAGAGCTTTCTAGGAACTTAAACAAACACTTGCGACTCCTCCAATCTAATAAAGCCCGAGCATGTAGACGAATTATACTTATACCTAGCCGTATCTCAAAACGCAGTAAGCGGCGTACTGGTCAAGAAAGTTAAGAAGGCACAACATCCCATCTATTATGTGAGCAAGGTATTACTTGACGTAGAAACAAAGTATACATTGACAGAGCAACTGGCCTTGGCCTTGGTCGTAGCCGAAAAAAAACTACAACAATATTTTCAGTCACATCCTATTGTGGTTCTCACAGACCAACCACTCAAACAGATACTCCAAAACTTGATGTTTCGGGAAGATTGTCGATGTGGGCAATTGAACTTAGTGAATTTGAAATACAGTTCAAGCCCCGACTAAAAGCCCAAGATTGGCTAACCAATAGGGGGTGAATTGGTTTTTAAAACTTTTTCGTTAAGTACACGAGATTTTAAACTAATAATCACACAAACGATAATGAATTAAACCAAACACAAATAGGCACATAGATAATTGAGATAATTTTGCACGAAGTAGAAAATGTTAAGTAAAAGAGTTAGAGAGTGCAAACGATATAATATAGAGGTTCGATCCAACGCAATAATCTATGTCCCCCGTTACCAAACTCTTTGTCACGAGCAAGGCCCTTTTCACTATATTGATTGACTTGTGGTGCAATCCAACCCTTTACAATGCTTCCAGTGACTTACAACCAAGGAGCACCGATCCTTTTACAATGTTGAGCTTCCGGGACCTCAACACGACCCACAATTCAAAAATGAATATACAAGTGAAAACTTCTCTTCTTGATGAATGATACAATCAAAATTGATAACAAGAAGAGAATATACAAACATTTCAATAGATTGAAAGCCCAAGATTGGCTAACTAAGAGGGGATGAATTGGTTTTTAAAACTTTTTCGATGACAATACAAGATTTAAAACAAAAGTTCACACAAATGATAATAAAACAATCCAAATACAAATAGACACGTATGTAATAAGATTGGACAAAGAAATAGCGTTAAGTAAAGAGTTAGAGAGTGCAAACGATATAGTATGGAGGTTTGATCCAACGCAATGATCTACGTCCCTCGTTACCAAGCTCTCCTTCACGAGCAAGGCCTTTTTCACTATGTTGATTGACTTGTGGTGCAATCCAACCTTTTACAAAGCTTTTGGTGACTTACAATCAAGGAGCACCAATCCTTTTACAATGTTGAGTTTTTCGATGACCTCA
>CAIGRH010293126.1:0-19881 GCA_903798295.1 Fraxinus nigra | reverse complement strand
TATATTAAAATGTGTAGTGCTATTGTTTAAATATTAGTCAATAAAGTGATCCATTAAAGCTGATTTTGGACTAATGAGTATTAAATGTCATGGAATTAAAGTGTAGAGACCAGAACGGTTATTTAAATTGATGGTGGACCAATTTATAAAAATCGAAAGATAATAACTGCATATTCAGTTATTATTTATCATGGTGTCATGGCCCTCGAATTGAACGTGATTTTCATTTTCTTTGCATCTCCATCAACAGAGAGAAAATTCAAGAAAATATTACGTATTAGTTTGGAAGATCATAATTCATTCGAGTAATCAATCAGACATCTATAGATCAATGTACGCTTCCGCTTTTAACATTCTAATTGATTTCAACATGGAAAATTATATGCATGTAATTAGGGTTTGATAAAGTTTTGGATCGATAATCCTTTTTCAAATTTCTATCGGTCTGCAGTGTGTGTATATTTGTTTGTGACCCTCTTTGATCAAATGTGTGTTTATTGTGATTGGTTGTGACAAATTCTGTGTTGATTGTGACTTGTATTGGTTTTTTTATATATATAACTACACTTATAAATTAAATATTAAAAATTTATTATAACTAAAATATCGAAGTATTATGAAAGTGATTATACAAAAAGATCAGGAAAATACTTGTACATCTTTAACATCTCATTAGAACTCATCCTGTAATTTCAATAGAAAACTACCGTTATAATACATTGACATACAGTTGCTACCCAAAATGCCTTCAGTAAGTAGGAAATAATACCTTACAATGTCAAAATGGAAGGAAAATAAGAATTTACAGCAAAGACATTGACAAACTAATTTCATGTAAAAGCTCAATCAATAGAAAACGACACCGGGAGCTCCATAAGTCATGGATGCTCTCTTATCTCTTCGTCCTTCTCTGAACGTTGTTAGGAATGCACTCGCATTTTTAACAGGTCATCAGTGATATATCCAATGCAATACAAATATACGGAAGAGTAGTTAAGTAACAGAGATACACAAAAGCCAACTAAGACTTGCGTTCAATTTCGGGGTTTGATTCTAAATGATCATCGGCTACACTTGATAATCACGTATAAAATACAATGATTAATATTTAGCTTATTTTTTTCTTTCTACATAATGTTTAATGCGATCTAATCCACTTTACAAACATGCCATAACTTTTTTATCTGACATTATATCGCACAAATTTTGTAAAATTGAAACGCATTACCATGTACGTACAGAACTCACCTTTCCTGATCTTGACCGGTTCAAATCTCTACCAATTTCCATCTAGTTCAATGTCCCTTTCTGCAATTTCTGCATCAGTGAAAATGAGTGCCCGTTGCAACTTCTTTGGAGAAAATACTTCAACTTCCACCATATAAGAGGCAGTCACAGGTCGATGATCAGATAACCTAAGTTCACTTCTCCTATAGCTTAGAAGCTTCATTCCCTTCCCAAAATAAAGAATGCGATCACACCTGGACGGTAAGTAGATATGCAAGGTTGCGCCAAGTTATGATTATGATGAACAAACCAATTCGGTAAAGTAAGGAAGTTACAAAACACTCTTCACTAAAATTACATGAATAAAGAGATGGATTTTCAAATAAAAGGTAGAAGACACGAAACATTTATCTTCTTCATGTGATGAGCACAACTGTTTTCCAGTACATAAAAAAGATAATCGATATATTAGTCAAACCTGCGTGCTGCAATTGGCAGATAACAGTGAATAATAGAAAAATTACTAAAGATTTGTATATCTAACCAGTGTTTTGAAGTATTCTTGCATATATGGAATATTTACACGGGTCATGCACATGAATATTAATATGGAAAAAGAAGCACACACGTATATAAAAATATTACAGATAATCTTGAGAACTATTCTATTCTTCCAAAATGCATGCCCATATATGGCTCCCATGTCTTCAAAAAATTCGTGGAACTTCTAAGAATTACTCTTTTCTTTCAAAGTCCATGCCTGTAGAATAAGCCTCTCACGTCTTCAAAAAATATTGGTTTCTTTAACTACAGAAAAAAATACTATTCTCTCTTGAAGAAGACAAATCTCAGTCTCCAAATGTAGATGTACTCATGTACATATAAAAAAGGACCAAGTTTTAAAGAATAATAGGTATTAATATTCTGTATAGGGAAAGCAATTTCTAAAATATCCAAACTAGTTCATGCCATGTCAGTCTACCTATACCCTGAATATCTTCTAAAATAGTACGCTGATAAGATTCAGGTGTGCAAAGACCCCAAAACATAAGCCCTTGTTTGAACCCATTTCGAGAGAAAAAATGCATTTTTGAATAGTGATTTTTCGAGAATGTATGGTTAAAAATGAAGAAAAAATTCGATTTACATATATAATTATTTTATTGGAGAATGTGTGATTGAAAATGAGTTTTGAAAAAATGATTTATTGATAAAATGGGGCTCAAACAGGCCCTAAATAAGTGAAGCAAAATTTAGAGGAAATTTAGATTTAGTAAGAGGTACAACAAAATCAGAATACAAGCAAATGAGCAATGCTACTACAATTAGTTCTATCAGGCTCAAGACTAGTTGACAAAATATAAAAAGAATAGAGACAAAAAAGGAAACAAACAATTCTCTGTGGATGTATTTTAAGAGAATAGTGCTTGCATCTTAAAAAACAATAAAGGGATATATTTCAGTGAAGTGTCAAGACCCTCGATAAGCAAAAGTTCTACATACATACCATGCTGGAGTGCGCCTCCCAGCCCTTGAATCCTCTCCACAGTAAGTATCTGAATTTGTCTGATATTTGTAAGTTGGAGCAAAGTTCAAAGTACCTTCAGACCATCCATCAAATGCCCGACCTTTCCTAAGCTCTCTGACGAGCTGCCAAAAGAGAAAGGTGTCAACATCGATTTGAAAATTTGAAAAATAACATATGAACCGATTTTTTCTTTATACAAATACTAATTAAATCAAAATATAATCCAAAAGTACATTTCAGTTCGACGCCTTTTGGCTTATTGGTGTTTTTGCGTGATTTTGTTGTATTCCTCTAAAAAAATATGTATGTGCATATACATGCATGAGTTGCCTCAGCAGGTTCTAGAAAATTAATTGACTAAAAAAAAAACAAAGAAAATACATAGCACATAACAAGACTTATTTTTTGATATTTCAATCTACCTTAGGATAGTAAAAAAAAATCACCTGATCGTGCTCAATTAACTTAGCCCAGTCCTCCTTCAAAATTAGCTCTCTTGTTTTCTCATATGACAAATTAATACGATAATTTAGGTCCCCCAGCCATATTATCCTCCTGCAATCAGATAAGAAAGTTACAGAAAATCGGGTAATGCAATGGAGGTTTATTCACATAAAAGTGGTTTCAAGTGGAGCTATAAATATGAAAATTGGACGTGACAACTCAATTATCAGCACTTGGAATTTAAAATCACAACTCTATAAAAATTTCCTTAACACCTTCATTACAAGTCTACTGTTCAGATCCACTAACACGAGGTTAATTATAACACAAACAAATTTAGGTGAAAATAGAAGGAATCTAATTCAAATCCCATATTCGAAAATGAAGCTTCCATTTAAGTGGAAAGCTGGAACAAAGACATTGCTGAGCATAAAAGACGAGCTTTCTTTCAAGCAGCAAATTTCAATACATTGGTCGGAGCAAACAGCCTTATCAATTTATTAGAATTTGAAATTAAACAACATTCTAGACGACCCTCAAAATCTAGAATCAACTAAAGCATGGAATCAGAGAAACGATGATCAGGTAATGGTCAAGAATCATCATTGAAATTCAACTCTTTAAATTTTTTATTTTATTTGACATTCGTGACAGATTATTTATAAAATTTATCTCATTTCCCTCCATTAATTGCTGCCTTTATTATTGTAGCAGATAGCAACTCATCTCCCCCACTTCGCTAATATTTGCAAAATACAAGTATCTAAGTTTCTCCTCAAATGCCTCGTCTAAATGGGTAGAACTCCGTATACTTACTCATGGTCACGAATGCGTTTAGGAAGTCCAATACTAGAAAGCGAATTAAAGTGCGTCCGTCTATGTATTTCTTGGACAACAGCGATTCTTTTGGCTGCATCGGCATCCTTCTCACCTGACGTGAGATGAGTACAAATGAAACAGAAGAGCGTCTGATATATAGACATGCTAACAGATATTGATCCCTGAAAGCAGAAATGACAGTTATGATGAAGAAGCACAAAGAATTGATCGTTTTCTTGATGCAATGAGAGCTTAAAGTGCCAAAAGAACTTCCTAAAGCAGATCATAGAACTATCTGACATCTAGAAAAAGAACATTTGAACAAGACCTGGACTGCCAGGATTAGCTTCTCAGGACATCCACCTTTTGGATATTCTTAAAGTACAACAGTTTTAGCCACACACAAAAATGATAAGATTCAAGAATGTTGGTGTAGAGAGATTGCTTGCTCGTTTTACACCAAAAATAGTAGCAAACATAGATATTTTGTTCTCTGATGTTATCTCATCAAAACATGGGAAAACTTAGCTAAGCTGAACTGGGAGAACAGTTTGTCAGTTCTGTCTACTTAGCATTCTATTAAGTAGAGCAACAATATCGTGGTTCTAAAAAGAAAAAAAAATACTCGTCATCATCCACAGTAAAGCAGCCAACTAAGAAGGCCTTTATGAGTTTTACAGGGTGACAAGGAAATCCTCAAAGTAGAAATTATGTTGATCAGTCATCAGATGTGTGTTCAATACATAACTAGAAATCAAGAGTCTAATTTATTAATACGAGAACTTTATATACTGGAAGCATTAAAGGTTTCAGGAAAATCTTCAAGACCTATAGTGCTGATCTGAAAATTAACTTCTCAAGGACGGACACCTTCACAAACAGTAACCTCAGTCTTGTAGAGATTGATACTTCTCATCCTCTTTTATATTTCTTTCTCCCTAAATTGTTTGTCCTGCCAGCTCTCAAAAAATTCCTGAAAAATAACTTTAAGTTGAATACCTTCATCAACAGTCACCTTAAAGATTTGACACTTCTCATCCTCTTTTATACTTCCCTCTCCCTGGATCGTTTGTTCAGCCAGCTCAAACAATTGAATGATAAGGGAAGAACAATAAAACATAAATACGACTATACAAGCAGTTTTACTGGGAATCCTGGTTGCAGAAGAAAGTTTGGCTAGGACTTTCAGCTTTTCATTTATTATCATCCTAAATTCAAGTTTAGATTGTTGAGTCAGAAATACATATTCTCATCCTAGATATGTGTCGGTTTATATTTGAATAATGTTCAGAGCACAAATATGAAATATAGTTACACTGTTCATATACGAAAATATATCCTTGCACTGCCACAAGAAAATAACTCCCTGAAGTATATGACAGCACAGAGGGTTAGTTAATAGTAGATAACAAGATAGATTCCCAATCAAAGTAATAAGAGCATCCAGAAGTACTATTATAATTCCAAGCAACGATTTAAAAAAGGAACTAACCTTGTTGCCTATATAGCCCATAGCACCAACACCAACAGAAGACACATTTAAGTTCTGTATATGCCTTCGCATGCTTCTACGAACCCAGATGGTAAGAAAAATTCCAACCATTTGCTTGCTTACTATTTTAATGTAAGGGGACCTTTTTCTCCGGTTTATCAGGCTTTCAAGGTCAAGCTCAGCAAGTGAAGCTATATCTGATCTCATTCTATTTTCACCGGCCATGTTTGACCTGAATGAACTATATATCCTGGAAGATTTAGAGGCTTTTAATGAATTAGTTTTACTTAAAACATGCTGACCCAAAACATGTAGAGGTGGCTCTGGCCAGCTTAAACCAATCCGTTCTGTCCTACTTAGCGTTCTGGCTAACTTATTGATATACAGGGTGCTTGGCAATGCCATATTTTCTTCAGAATCCTCTGTCCTGAAGCAGTACAATCTGTCCAGGGTAATTGGAGAAGAAAATTGGCGGTGCAACTCCTTTTCAACTGAAATTCCCAAGTTGTGTTTGTCGATGGAAACAGAGGCATCGAGATCAACAACATTATCTCCTGTGAATGTTCCAAGCTTGATTTCATTAACAAAGTTCGATTCTTCATTTAGTGGGCAGATTTCTTCCTCAATGTCACTGTCAGTCTGTAAGATTTCATCTATGTTTGGGGCATCTTCAAATGGCTTAAACCTTGATGGAGAAGGAGGATCACTGTAGCATTTGAATTTAGTGACTTGCGGAATTTTGTTCAGAGTTTCACGAATTCTGTTTTCCCATATTGAAACTGGGCGCCGATCTTCAGCCCCAAATATATTACTAGCATTTAATGGTATAATCTCCTGAAGACTGTGTATATAATGCAAGCATCAAAAGAAGCACCAACGATTTTGTAGCCACATAATAAATATTTAGTGGAAACTTGGCTATTTAAAAGAGGAATTTTACATAAAATGTGTAGGGAATTCAACATCTCAAGACCAATAATTTTACTTCATTTAATACAGGCTCATGACTTGAATTTGATCGTTAAGGACTGATTCCAGGATTGATTCCTAAACCTAATTCTAGTAGGCGGCCTTGATAGAAATAGACATTATAATTAACTGTTGGAAACTGACGTAAGTGACACAAATGAACTTGGAGACTGTTCTTATGTAGATTACAAGTCAAAAGAAAGATCATACTTACCCAATTACATATACGTCAGCAGGGTCATCAACATCCAACCAGTCATCTAGATCTAGATCGTCTGGAGGAACTCTTCCTCCAACATTCCATGTGCCCGCGCATATTCTAGCAAAAGACCAAGACATAATAGAATAAATTTAACGCTGCTCGCATTATTATTTAATCATCAAAATGCAAGGAAATTCTACCTGATTTCCTTCGTGTTTATATACTGAGCCCTAAATGTCTCCGACTTTCTTCTTAGCCTGGGAAGAACCTCTGGAATACAAAAGTGCATAGGTAAACATTTAAGAATAAAGGAACTTGAAGGTTTGATTTGAAGCAAAGGTTAGTAGAAAACAGCCAAAGGAGCATGAACTTGGCACTGTCTACTGCATGGATTCAATTAACTCAATAGAAATTGAATTTTGTATACATTGCCAAAAGATTTAGCGAGCAATTGAAAAGGTTCTTTCTCAATTAGATGAACAAAACATAATCCTTTCGACAAAGAAGACACACATAATCCATTTCTATAATGTTAAAAATTCCCACAGCCCGAAAAGGTAGGAATGATTGGTTGGTTGTTCTCAAAATGTTTTCAATTTTCAGTTTGGTAAAACACTGGTTTGGAAGTTTTGAAAACATGAGAAATATAAGTACTCCAATTCCTCCTTCCAATGGCAAATCAAACACGTTATTGGATAATATATTAACATAATTTATTAAATTTTACGAAATAATCAAATTCATTAGATAAATATCATAAAACAATTTCTAAAAAAGGTAATTAGCGCATAATTTCCCCATTATTCTGGAAAAAGCTCATATCTTTCGTTTTTTGGCATTTTCACACTTGTTTTCATATTTTTATTGCGTAAAATATTATTTTCATCTCTTTTCTCAATTAAAAATTGTGAAATGATGAATATGTCATTCTCTTTAAATAAAACAAAAAGGGGGAAAATAATTGCAACTATACTCCCAAATTATTTTTAAAAGTGAAAAATGAGTCTTAAATAAATTATTAAAAGAGTAATTGGTACATAATATTCTTATCTTTCATCGTCATTGTGAAAAACATCCATATCTTTCATTTTTTTGACATTTTCACACTTAATTACACATTTGTTGGGCAAAACATCATTTCTATTTATTTTCATCAAATTTCTCAATAAAGAATTGTAAAATAATGAATATACCTTCATATTTAAATAAAAAAAAATTAAACTTTCTAATGCTTTAATAATTTATTTGGGATTTTTTTGCACTTTTTATTTTTTAAAATTTTTAAATAAATTTAATTGGGACTCGTTTGCACTTTTTTTTAAAAAAAATAATTGTTTTAAATAATTTATTGAGGATTCGTTTGCACTTTTTTTAAAAAAAAATTGGGATTATAGTTACAATTACTTCTTTAATTTTTTATTTAAATAGGAGGGTATGTTCGTCATTTCACAGCTTTTATCGAGAAATTTGATGAAAATGGATAGAAATGATAGTTTGTGCAATTAAATGTGTAATTAAGAGTGAAAATGTAAAAAATTTTCACAGCTTTTATCGAGAAATTTGATGAAAATGGATAGAAATTATAGTTTGTGCAATTAAATGTGTAATTAAGAGTTAAAATTTAAAAAAAAAAAAAAGGGTACGATTTTAATTAATTTGGGATTCATTTGCACTTTTCAGGAAAATTTGGACTATGTTTGCAATTATTTTTTTCTTTTTGTTTTTTAAAAGGAATGGTATATTCGTCATTTCACAATTTTTAATTGAAAAAATGGATGCAAATGACCTTTTACGTAATGAAAGGTGGAAATAATGATAAAAATGTCAAAAAAATGAAAAGTAATGACGTTTTCCACAATAACAATGTAAGGTATGGACGTTATGTGCTAATTACCCTTTCTAAAAATTCCAAACCAAAAGTATTTAACAGTTTTTATTTTGAGAGACAGTTATTTAAGAATGACAAATTAAATGAGATTTCTACAATTTTAAAAATGATCCTCAAAACATAAAATTAAAAATGAATTCAAAACTCAAAACTAAAAAGCAAACCAAATGGGACCTAAGTGTCTGAGACCAATTTCTTTCCAAAAAAATTATAAGACAAATTTCTATTTTTTATTTTTTATTTATTTTTAATTTTTGAAGAAGCTCATCAAAATTGCATCATTAACACTGAACTTAACAAAGTTGAAGGGAAAGTATAAACCCTGAACTTTGAATAAAGCATACTACCATAGGCATCAACACGAACTCCATCGTTGCTGTCGTTCTTAAGTCGCGATTCTCCCTGCCATTGACAATATTCTGCTAAACCAAAAAAAAAGAGAGGCAGGAATAATACATTATTCGATTGTTCAGCTGTGTGGATTAAATATTACTACACAATCAAAATTCTATTTAGTATATCATTCGGTATGTCCAATGTTATGTACTAGACATATCAAATGTGAAGTGAGAAATACAAAAGGATCATGGTCTACGGAGTGGACCTGGGTCTGAGTTCGAATCGGAGTCGGAATCGGAGTCTGTGTCGGCGGAGTAATCGGAGTTGTTGGTGGCGAGGTTGAGCCACTTGCGCATAACCACTCGAGCCCAAAAAAGCTGCAGGCACGCGCAACCGAAACACAATTTTTCAGCCCAACTTCTCTGCAATCTCTCTAAAATTATCCAAAGAAAACAAAAAGCGAACAAAAAATACACAAAATAAGCAATGGGGAGATTATGTGACACAATGATTGTATTTAATCTACCGACTATATTATTAGTTGGATGCTTTGATCGGGTGTTTTGTTGAATTGTTGAATGCTGCCTTATATTTACAAAAGCGTTCCTTTGTAAAATGCGATGGGTTTTAATGACATCTGATGTCGTCACGTGTCAACACTAACACCGTTGAATGGTTGACCTTCTGGTGACTTCTAATATACCGTTCATTTGTCTAGTGTTTGATAAGTTCATTCATTCATCGATCTCTCAGTGAACATTCGTATAGATCAAAGACTTATTGATGCAATCTTAAGTGATTCATACTTAGTGCTCTGAAAGTGTATCTTGGACGGTTACTTCGATTCTTGTTTTTAATATAGTGGTTTCTTCCGGTGGCCGAAGCTCAAAAGAGGATTATGAACTTTATATTCTGAATCTCTTGCCTTAGGACGAAAATCTTCGTGTTCTCTTGTTTCATTTAATTTTTGTGCTTCATATTTATGTGATTTGTTGGTAAAATCTTTAATATTTTTGAACCTAACCTTAACAAGCAATCATTCTAAAAACGTGAAATCTGAAAGAAGATATAACTATACCTCAGATTCCTGGCGATGAGGTCTTGAATTATGCTTCCACATGTGTTGAAAACAAAAAAATCTAAACGGAAAATGGTAAGAAATAAATGGAAAAATTGTGAAAAATATCAGATAAAATGGATTAAAAAAAAATAAAAAAAACTAGCATAATGATAGAACCCGTAGGCCGGTGCTCAAGTGGGTTGTTAATCTTGAGAGAGTTGTGTGCTTGGGGAAGGAGTTTGACTGTGACATTTCCTTGGCGCAAAGTCCGCCATTAATTTATTTTACAGAAAATTAATTTACAGTAATAAAATTCGAATTGAATTTACTATTTCAAGAGGATTTCAATAAAAAAATAAAAAAAGAGCTTAATCGAAAAAAATTTGGGTTTTAAAATGATTCGATTAATCATCGATGTTGGCAGTGGGTACATACATTATAGGAATCGGCATAATTTGAAGAGTATAATGAGCATGCCTGGCTTTTACTTTAAACAAAGTAAAACTTCTTTTTCACAAACTCATATTCTTTGAAAAAGTAGAATTCCGATTACCAAAGCTCAAAACAATTTTTTGACTACAGATTAACAGAAAATAAGCAAAAAAAAATTAAGGGATCTTTCAAATAGATTATCAGAAGCAAAATCTTTTAATTCAGAAACTCATAACCTCTACATGTTCATTATGAACTCACAGTCACAGCAGAAATAAATGAAAGTGAACCCATATGAATGATCGCATGGCCGAACTTTCTGCAATTTTCGAGCGACTTTTGAGCAAGATGAACGTACCTTATAGATATGAAAGTTGGATTGCTAGCCTGCACTTGCAATGTGAATTGCTGCTTCTGCTATTTCTCAGAACTGGAAAATAAAGGCATCCTATGCTCGTATATAAATTGTTGTTTACTCGGGAAAGGAAGGAAGGGCGCCTACCTTTACATAATTTGTAATTCCGTTCAACCATTCTGTTTATGCGACGTGGCGGTGAGTTGTTTGGACATTTTATATTTTTTTATTAAAGATTTTTATAGTGTCGATGATTTGACTTTGTGGCCAAACACGGCATAATTAGTATTAACTTTCCAGCGGGCTAATTGGTTTTTCCTTAAATGGAATTAGAATAATGATATCTATTACTAGGATCAGTCTAGTAATAATGTTACTTACGAACGCCCTGTTTGTTACACATTAAAATTTACATTTTTATTCTTCGACTCATTTTCAACCATACATTATTCAATAAAATAATATTTTTTATCATATCAATAATTTTTCGTTCTTTTTCAACCACACATTCTCCATCGACTATTATTCCAGAATACATTCTTCCAAAATAATGTGGCTCAAACACACCAAATTGTTATTTTAAACCATATTTTTCTAATACGATTTTAGTCAAATAAAACATTTTCAGAAATTTATCCAAACATAATAAATAGCGTCTTCTTAGTCTCAGGAACAGTTTTGACTTTTCAAAAGTCTTTATCAAATAGGCCCTTAGTGACGTTTCACCTTAGTCTCTCTTTTTTCGACATCGCGTTTAACTTTAGTCTAGGTGATTAAGTTTGATTTATCATGTGTTACCACATATATTGATGTTAAATATTACTAATGTTAGATGATATTACTCGTAATGCTATATAGCAATAGCACCGATTTATTTGACATTTGAGCTATTATCTTATGAACTAGGCTACGTGTATCGAATTTTTTTACCTAATCCAGGGGTGGCGACCACATCTTGGAATTTTTTTTCTTCACGCAGGGCCCGCGTGCATGTGAGAGGAGGTAAACAATTCAGTAGATTTTTTTATGTACAAATATTTTTATCTTTATCTTATTGTTCAATAAAATTAAAATGCATATTTATTTTTTGAACAACGTGACAATGGTTCCACTTTCCACATAAATCAATATCAAGCACAACTAATACCGTGTAATATTATTCTATGTCGAAAAATGTGTGGTTGAAAACAAGAGAGATAAAAATGTATTTTTTTTTTTTTTAAGTCAAACAAGGCCTCAAACTTAATTAATTAATGAAAATGTTCATAGTGGTAAATGACGTTATTTGAGAGCTGTATTTTGTCTTCTATGGAATATAACAGAAGCCCACTCTACCACTTGTGTGGATTTTATGTTCATCAAGACAAATTTAATAATATATCTTTTAATTAAAAAGTTACATTTATTTATTTATTATGAAGCTGACAAATAAAACAATACTAAACTTATTGATGTTAGTGTTGAAAATTAGTTTTTAAATTTTGATTATCGTGACATGCTCCTTTTTAATAAGTATGTTTGAACATGTTTATATTTTACATTTGTTTTTTTAAGAATATTCAAGTTAAGATAAAATAGTAACTTTCAAAATCTATGTGGTACAAATCAAAAATGCTATTTGGCCCGAGATTAAATCCTGTAGCAACCCCCTATTGGAGGTGCAGATCCCCCTCCAATAAGGGGATTTAATCCTGAGCCAAGTAGTATAGGCCGCGACAAATATGCTTATAGTGTATATTTATTAATATTTTATAAGACTCGGGGATCCATTTGACATAATTTTTACATTTGTTTTTACTTTTTCTTCCTGTGGAATAACTTTTAAAAAAATATATTTTTTAAAAACTAATTGTTAAAAGAACTTCCTATTATGGAAGTTTTTAGAGAAAACTACATTGAACTAACTTTCTTTAAAAGTTCTTTTAACTAAAAAAATCACTTTCATAAAATTAACCGAACGATTCAAAAATTGCTTGACTTTTTAAAAATCATGCCAAACGAACTCTTAGACCGACATATCAAAAAATCAAAATTTAATGTTAATAAGATGAACCTTTTTTTTAGTTCTTTTCTTATTTTTAATCAAATAGCACGTCCATAAGTTTTGATTGACGGACATTATCGACTACGACAACAAATCTTTCAAAGATATATATAAAACCTTGCAAGGAGTTCTCTCCCTCTCTGATAAGTCTTGACACAAGGATAAAATTTTAGTTCTTGCAAAATAAGATCTAGCTGATAGTTCGACTGATGCAGCTAAAATCATTGAACACCGTAAAAAATCGACTAAAGTTAGTTGAAAAATCTTGCATTGAAAATAGAGTAATGGTGAAGTGTCAAGCACTAGTCTAAGTGTCAACTGCGTGACATTAAATCATATGTTCACTTAAATGCAATGTCACATTACTCATTTAATCGAACTTATCAATTGCGGCTACCTATACTGATGCTCTAGTACCACTAATGCTTAAATAACATTATCTTGAAAATAATAGCAGTTGAATAATATACACCCCAGCAATTAGCAGAACTACTTCAAAATGATCCATATCAGTTCAATGTGCACCTTGAATGCTGTTTCGAAAACAAGGATTTAAGCTAGCATTTTGAACTAAAGATTCAAAACATATACGAACATTCCAAATTGTATCAGTTGATGCTTTTACCTTGGACAGCCACCAATGGTACTGTTGCGATAGTATGTTTAAAATCCACGGATGTGCAAACAAGCAAAAACAGGGAAGGATCGGAGCAAATGTCAGATTATTTGTCACAGAACCCTGGACACAAAAGCTTAAATACATACAAGAGTTTAGCAAAAAGTCGTGCCATGAGAAGTAACCTTAGCATTATCTTAAGCTTCGTCCTTCTCTCAAGCTTCGCCCTCTCCTATACTCGATTTCTGTATCAGAATTTGATGAGCATAAATGATGTTTCTGGCTGATTCTGGAAGCTTCCACATTATGGAATACGTCGTCATTATCACTCACAATGTAGTTATCAGGATTGTTTCGTCCAGAACCATCTCCAAATCGACTGTGAGGAACATGATCTGAGATATAAAAGTAAAAATGTAAGAAGATAACATTATCCTAAACAATTTCGATCTGGTAATTCAGATTCAATCATGAATGCATGATAGAGCCTATGAACACCAGCAAATAATAAACTTTATTCAAAATGGGATTGATGGGACACAAATAAATATCAAAACTGTACTGCCAGCATTGAATATACAAGTATATTGAATATAATGCAATTTTTAGGGCAGGAACACCACAGGAGAAAGCAGAAATTAGAAGATCTAACAAAGTGATTGGTACAGGAACTTCAATTAAATTATGTTAGGAGTTCACTTCTTATTAGTTTAAAATCAGGCACTCAGCTCAGGTACTGATAGACAAATAAGTTTACCTTCAAAACCATTGCATGAACCAGGCACTCCAAAGTATGCCCCCTGAGCATGATTCTGTCTCGCCTTAACAAACTGTGGGCATGGAAAATCTTCACATGTCTTATCTGCGAGTGGATTTTCGACTGCTGTGGCAGTTATGATATGTTCCCCTTCATGTGGCTTATTAGAAGTACAAGGTGTCATGTTAAAGGAATCCTCTGTTACATCAGAAATCTCCACATATTGAGTTGTAGTGATGATTTCATCAGCACTGAACCCAAAGGATGCTCTGTAAGCTTCGATTTCATCAACATCTGGTTTGCAAGTTTTGTTCTGCCTATTCTGATGCCCATTTCCATAACTTGAGTAAGCATCTGATTCCCTGGAAATACTCAGCCTACCACCAGTATGAGAAAATGTAGAGTGGTCCAAGTAGAATTGAGCAAATGTTTCTGGGCAGAAAAAATTGGAATCTTGTCGCAATGTGGAGGCGGCACCAACTGGTTTAAGCCCAAGTAACATGCCAGACTCAGATTTCGTGCATGCAGTCTCTTGTGAAAGAATTGAGGAATCCCATAGCGGAGGAAACTCCCTTTCACGAAAAGACGATGATAGGCCATCACCAGATGTTCTTGAAACAGGTGATCTGAGACTGCTAGCGGGGCTTTCAGGATAAAGTGAATAATTCATTTGAAGATTATTGGCATTAATCTGACTGTCTTTATCAGTGGCTTTAAGATTGGCAGATGATGAAAGGAATCGAGCATAAGGCACATCTGGGGAAGAGGGAGTAGTGATATGTGCCAACTCGGGTGGGGGAGTTAGAGGAGCCGTGGATGGCTCAGTTGTGAAAGTCGAGAAAACAGGAGGAGATACGAGTTGCATCTCATGGGCATATGGACCTGTGACGAACATAGTAGATGAAGTAACTCCCGGCGAATTGGCTGACAAGAAACAATTGGGTGACTGTGCTGTTGAAGGGAGTGCAGAATTCGAGAAGGACACAGGTGAAGATGGTGGGGCTAAAATAGATGTAGACTGATTAGGCAATCCACCAGCCCGATGTCCATTTGGCTGATTTGATAAAGAATTGGCCTCTGGACTGCGAGATGCAGGTACAACACGTTTTCCACCTTTTTGTTTGCCAAAACAAGACAGTCCACCCCAACAGCCTCCCCATCTCTTTAGCTGTCAAGTATCAACATGGTAAAGCATTAGCCCCCAAATGCTCATGGAAACAAAGTTTCATAAAAACACCTCGACGGATCTCTGTTATCACAAACTAAGAAAGCTGACCCAACCCTCACTATCTGGAACTAGTTTGATTTAGTTAAGGGAAAAAGAACACATTTAGAAAGCCCATTAATAGTATACCAAGGTACAAAGTGATGACAACACAGGAATCACATCGACCGACAGTTCCAAACTATTAATTTAGGTCCATTTAATCCAAATAAATTTAAAATGTCTCCCAACTAATTTCTAATTTATCAATTTAATAACTGGCATACAATTTTTTGAAATGGCCTCAAAATATACAAATAGGATCATTGGAAACTTAAGTCTTAATGACTGCATCAATGATCCAGGAAAAAAGACAGTGACAAGAGACAACAGCTGACGTTCCATGCCTCAGATCAACTGAATATGTAATAGAGAAATTTTAATGCTCAAACAAGGGGTTTTAGCAAAATAAAATGAGTTAAAGTAAACAATTTGCTTGCAGTTACAGCGAGAATGCTACAAAATAACTTATAATCTAAATATAAAAATGTTCCGCAAAAATCAGAATGCATCCTTAGGTCGATACTGTCTCAGAGTAAAATTTAGTGGAATAGTGTAATACTTTAACTCTCAACAGGAACATATGGGTAAGTGCTCTATTATAAGAGGGAAATTTTCTGAAGTTATCTTCTGGAGAAAAAATTATGTTCTTGAAATTCTTGCTCTGTTATGCTTTGTCCACAAAGTCAGGTTGTAAATCATTAATTCTTAAATGTAAACTCCAAAAGGTAATTGATGGAATAGACAATCAAAATACATTGCTCTTCTATGTTATGACAAGTTTACCCCATCATACCCATTTTTCAAGCTAGTCAGAAAATTGAGTATCCTTAAATTCAGGCCCAGTAACAAGTTAGGCAGAGACCATCAAGAAAGATTTAAAGTATAATGACTCCAGATGGTCAATTCCGTTCAACTGTTCAAGTACAGAGCACGCCAACTTGTACTGCCCGTAAAGTTCATATCCACACATATTTTTGTGGGTGCGGGTGCGGGTGCGGGTGCGGGTGCGGGTGTTTAGATGGCGAACAAGAAAAGAGTAAGAAATCAAAATACCCCAGGAGCTGGTGGTTGTGGAAATTGATTCTGCTCGGACCCCATTGATTGGTGTGGACTGCAGAATGTCAGGAATTGAATAAGGATTCTCGTTTTGTTCCCTTTCGTGGTGTACTATCCACCCACTTATATTTTCAACCAAGTGTGCCTTGCAAACTTTCTGCAAGTTTCTGGTGCATTCATTTCCCTCTTAAACATACAAGCACCAAAATTTAAAGTTAGGATATCCAGTGACAAAAGATGAAAGTCAACAGTATATATAAATGATCCAAAATGCAATGGCCCCTCAAACAAAAGCTAACATTACATAAATGTGTACAAACTTGCTGAAAAATATAAACGTTATCCAGTGAAAAAGGGATCCAAAATCAATGTTTACCTTTTCCATGTAAGTTATGTTTGTGATCATTGATAACCCAGTCATTCATTTATGTCCATACCAAGGACAAATGAGTAGTTACACTATTTCACATAAATTAGCCATATGCTTGCTTGATTAAGTCTTAACCAATAAACCTATTAAGGCTTTGGGATTCCATCTTAAAACGTTAACAAGTAGTCCAAGCACTTATTATGTTGGTTTATATTTTTATGTTTTTTCGATGGGATTATCCCTTAACAAAAAACCAACCAAAATTTCTTTTCTACTTTAACAGGCTGACATAATTTGAGAAAATAAGATGGGTCAAAATCAAAATACATACTTTCTTATCGGACATTTATAGTTTTTCATGCTAGTAATTCAGATGTTCTAAATTCTCGCCATCAAGTGTTTGGAATTATTAAACTCATTTTGTCAGCATTTACACTATTCTGTCCTACCTAATTGAAAAACGAGAAAAATGGGTATTCTACCTACATGAAAGCGATCCCATTTTTTATTTTAGAAAAAAATGCTGACTGCCGCCATGATACTTACATAAGTGTAAATACTTCCCGCATCATTAAAAATGGCCACACATAAATAATATTATTATTCCATCCTCAAACCAAAACCACAGAAAATGAAGAATCCATGAAAGAGAACACAAAAGACGCAGACCCACAGAATAAAACTACCAAAGAATAGGAACCATCAAGAAAATGAGAGAGATCAAAGCATTATTAACTGACGCAAGTGACAGCTACATTCTTTCGTGTGCCTTGCTAGTGGAGAAAAACCAATGGATCTAGAAAAAGCAAGTGATTTAGTAAGCTACTGGGAGTTGGAGGACGCCCGAAAAATAGAAGAGGCAACGATCAGATCTGATTTGCAATCTGGATTTTGATTTTCAGAAAAAAATAAAGGAAATGAAACGTTAACTGAATTAGAGAGGTGAACATCTTTAATCGGATGAGATAGTCCAGGTGGCAGTGGTCCCTCACCTATTGTCTTAGTAACAAATGAGTCCCTAATCTTTTTCTATTGCATTTAAATTCCCCATGTGTCATTTTTGTCGTAGAGAAACCATTTTATGTGCTTAAGATGTGTTTGCTTGCTTAAGTTGTCCTCATATCCCTCTAATGTTTCCACAATCATGCTACATTGTCAGAAAAAATTGTCATATTCATTGATAGAATGTCACATCATTGAACTGTTTAAAAAAATCAACTTTTGCATTCAATCATCTGTAACCGCAACTATATCTGTCAAATAGGTGGAAAATAATTTCTGACAAAGTGGCTTAACTCAGTGCTTTCATGAACGAGGTGTACATGAATCCCGAATATACATGACAACATAGTTTTGTGTCCATAATAAACTCCAGAGTTGAGATGCATCATTATACAAAAATGGAAGTTAGAAGTATTGTCTAATGTGACAACAAAGATATTCAACTAGACTATTTTTCTTTTTTTAATTCAAACCATGTGTAGTGAAGTATTTTCGTAATATATAGAACTTGAAAGAGGGTTATTAATTAATGGAACAAAAATGAGCACTAGCCCCATCCATAGTGAAGGATACGGTGTAAACAAATTAAAGACCAAAACTAAAATTCATGTAGTCTAATCCCAAATTTAATCATCGAATGATGTGTACGATATCTCGTATCAACATTTTTGAATAAAAAGATTTAGAAGAAGAAAATTTTAATATTTAAGTGTCTCGCATTTTTCAATAAAATAAATATATAGTCACGTGAAACAATGAATATACAACAATAGTCGAATTTGATGTTTAAAGTCCTTGCATCTGGATAATACCACAAGTTTGAGTAGTGGTGTACCTTCTTGAACCACAGAATTTTGAAAACATATGGTTAGAATTGTACATTTCGTCTCCAACTTTTACCTCTTGTTACATTTTTACCTTAATTTTTACTTCTTTTTTTTTATCTTTTAAGTGCTTGTTTGGCATTGCTTGTAAAGAGTAAGTTATAGTAGTAAATTTTCACTTCAACCCCTCATTAATTAACATAATTTATCCTTATTAAAAGCTTGTTTGACACAGATATTTAAAAAATGTGTAGTTGAAAAATGAGAAAATTTGTGGATCCTCTTTAAGTATTTGATTGAAAATAATTTTGGAGAAATATTTAATAAACAGTTTTATTCAAAATTTCTAAAAAGGCATAACTGCCCTTCAACTTAAATAAAGAAAAAAAATTGAGAACTCAAATGTCAAGAAAAAATTATCACGTCCCAAATGCTCATAAAAGTATTGAATGGGAACACAGTGCCAGTTTAGCCTCCAAAGCCAGTCTCTTCTCATCATGCAATGGAAATATACTGCAGAATTATAAAAATAAAACTTTATTTCATCGTGTCAATATATAGAGACCGAAGAGTACTGAAAACCAATCGTACAAAACTTTACGACCATCTACGTATTCATCAAACAGTTGAAAATCATACCATCGTCTTCATAATTATTTTCCTCTATACCAGCCAATCTCGCATCAGAAGAAACACACAAAACCGTAAAGAAGTGCAGAAGGCAACTGTAACCATCCCAAATGGCAATTCGGAAGAAGGGGCTTCCTGGCACAAATAGCAAAGCAAGAATAAGTTTCGCCATTACCATATTACACGAATCACTTTCGCCTTATTGTGCACTCCTGTCCAAGCTTCTTCCATCAACTGCATCCTTTCATCCCGTCTGTTAGCTCGATGTAACTCCTTAATGCTGTTATCATCAAAGCTATTGAATCTTGAAAAGGTTTTTTAATTTGACCAAGAGTCTCCATTCTTCATTAGACAGGTCATCCTGGAGATAATCATGAGTCAGCAAAACTAAGCTTAAAAATTAAAATGGACTTAGAGCGAAAAACATGCATATTCTCCTTGCATACAAAGATAAGTTGAATTTTTTCCATACCCGATAATTAGTTTTAAGAACATCAATTGATGTTCTAGAAATTCGGCTGACAAGCTCATCTTCAATCTCAAAATGCCTGCCAAACATC
>CAIGRH010293123.1:0-10599 GCA_903798295.1 Fraxinus nigra | reverse complement strand
TAAACATTACATCATTAATTATTTAATTAACCAAAAAAATTATATCTTTATTAATAACAAATTAATTCTTAAACAAAACTATTATATATAAACTAAGCAAACGTGCATTGCACGTTGCTTGCACCTAGTATAAGAATAATGATCTAATAATCATTGGTGCTCATTAGTTCATTTATCGTGTTTTAATGATTTAAATTATGAGTAGATGAAAATAAGTAGTTGATAAATTGATTGTACTTGTGAGTTCCTCGAAGTATATGGATAAAAAATTATTTGAATATTTAGAGACAGTTTAAGTTTGAGCCAAACTTAGGTGGCTCAACCCTTGTTCGAAGATATTCTAAATTATCAATTTTCAACTTTTGTGATAAAGGGACCTTTTTTTCTTGTAATTTCATCCAAAAAATTGATTAATCAAGCGAAAAAAATAAATTACTCGCACATTTAGATGTGGAAAAAAAAAAAAATCCCCAAAATTTAAATAGAGTTTTTTTATTTAATGTTCTAATAATGCATTTCATTAAATTTTTTTCATGTATTATTCAATTCAGCATGAAATCTGATTGAACATTGAATGCATAACTACATCAATTAAAATTCAAAAAAAATTGAGAAACGAGATTCATAATGACACATTGAATTTATTTTTGTATCTGGTGAAGGGAGCAATAATGCAGGATACACCTTTTGATTTCATATCTTCTTACAGCCTTAATAAAAATCAGTAAATCTTCACAATTAAAGTGTATCACTTCAGCAGCTAAAACAAGATCGACTTTAAAGTAGTCAAAACTCACAAGAAGTTAAAATGAAAAAAAGGATTCATTAATTATTTCATGCTGAAAAGTTAGTGGCGGAAAATATTATGGATTGAAATAAATATTAATTGGTATTACATAGGTTGAAAACGACTACACATGCAATTGAAAAATAAAGCGAACCAAAGTCGATAGATTCTGGTTTAATCTGGGCCCATTCGTATTGAATTTTATAAAAATTAGATTTTGTATCTTGAATCGAGAAATCAAATAAATTATGAAGAAATTTGACCTACAAAAAGAAGAAAAGTGACTCATTTAGATGGGTAGATATAGGATTTTAAAGAAATTCCATTAACATAAATGTCTCAACAAGGAAAATGTAAAAATATCACTACTATCTTAAATTTTAAAGATAACAATATCAAATTTAGAGGGTCTCTCTACTTCTTACAAAAGGGTGAAGCGTGTTTTGTTAATTATGAGATGAAGTTATTGTGGAGGGACACGCACTTGCGTATTTGGAACGTTTGGATGGTTGGTGTTCGAAAAAAATAGCGTAACTTTCGCATACAGTGTTCATTTTGGGCCCATGACTCCATTCCGGAAAGCTCACGACGATTCTCATTTAACTCACCGCTTTAGGTTATGTGTTCTTTTAATATTTAAAATTCTAAAACGTCTTGTAGGGTTTTTGGTTGTTCATGAAATAAGAAAATTGTTTATTTTCGATCTACATCATTATGGCTTTGAGTATTCTTACATAGAATATGGTTAGACTTCTCTTTTCCTAAAAAAATATGTTATTTGTATCATACTAGGAGTACAATTTTCTTTGTTTCACATCAAATAGAACTATTTGTCTCTACTCTTTTGCCCATACAAAATGAACACTCTCTTTGAAGCAAGATAGATTTATCATTTGGTCAGGCTTTGAGGTCTCATGGTTTGAACAAATATTCTCTTCTTTTGTTTTCTCCATATCGAGATTTGATTGGTAAAAATAGACTAAGTTCATGTTCGATTTAGCTAAAATCAAAATTTTAATAGATTTTCATAGAAGTTGATGAAATGTATGGTTGAAAAATTAGTAAAAGTTGCGAGATCCGTGAAATGTGTTGCTAAAATTCATTGACTTCAACTTAAACTTTTTTTTTTTTTACCTAAATCAAACAGGGGATAAATGTCAAACAATATAATTATTTATATTATTATCTCTTTATATTTTGCTCAACGTCCAATCTTATGGATCTATTCTATTGTTGGATATATAAAGAATCTATATAAACAACTCTTTTAATGCTTGAACAACATTAACTTAAGTTTTACCTGTTAAAATTTTATGAAACTGTAAACCTCAAGAACTTTAAAACCTAATTGTTTTATTGTCAAGATCATCCAATTAAATCATCAAGAGAATATTAATTGTGGAACATACATTAATTCATTGTGAATGATTCTTTATCACTGGATCTTGATTCCAGCTCTTGAATCTTGAAGATTAAATGCAATTTTTTCATGTTTGGCTTCTTTATTTTTAATCTTGAATTTTGACTCATTTGATTCTTTAATTCTTGTTTTTGGTTTTGCTTTTTGATCCATAGCTTTGGTTCTTGAATTCCTTCATCTTGATTTTTTGATTGTGTATTGCATATTCTTAATTGTGAGTTTTGGATCTTTTTTTTCAATATATTTTCTCTAGTATTCTTGTATTGATGGGACGACACAAAGAATAAAAATCACATATGAATTGAGTATTATAACCCTATATATAGTTTCTATATGTATTTCGCCTATCATGAAATATAATTATAAAGGAATCTGGTTTTTACATATATAATCCGATCCACATTTTATTTAAATACCCAAAGGCACATAACTTTAATTATTTATTAGATCACTTTAATAGAATTTAACTTTGAGATAACACTTACACACAATCAATTATATATGTAGGCTCACACACATAAAGTAAGTGTTTATATAATTGTCTATTTTAAGAATCCAATAATAGTAACACAACTTTGTTAACCTGAAATTTGATGTCACGACACACCAAATAAAAGATGTCACAATGTCCACCAAAATTTGCCACATAAAGTTTTTAATGCGACTAAAAGAAATAAAAAAAATAATAATATTTCTTAAACAAACTTTCAATTCGACAAAGATTTTATTAAATTTCTTTGTCTGCCACATTTGTCTGAATAATTGTTTTCATGACTTGTATAGCACAATGACCATATCATGCGCAGAAAATTAATCATTTGGCTAAAGAATGTTAATCAGATTTGCACGTGAAGTGTTCTTCGATTTTCCATGTAACTTTTTTTCTGTACACATATATATGACATTAGTATTACTGCGATGCATTTGCACACAAACAACAACAACAACAACAACAACAACAATAATAATAATAATAATAATAATAATAATAAAAAATGAGTTTGATATTTTTCCTTTTTGTATTTGCATTGAGAAAAAAAAAAGAAATTAATTAAGAGTGGGCAAAAATTGGATAGTATTAGGTGCATTTCAATTTTCAAGTAATTGGTGAAACTGGATGTGTGAATTGAATAGATTCACTTCAAGATTGTTAAAGATGTGGGTTGTCTCACTATTTACTTGGCCTGTTGAGCTGTCTTAATTCTCAAATTCGGGTTTTGAGGCACAGTTATTAAAATGCGCTTTTAGTTACATGTTTTGGCCTCTTTGAGTGGGTTGTGATCGACCGTACACGTGGCTGAATCCCGACCTTTGATTTGGATAGATATTATACTTGGCTTTTCATTATTCTTCTTCTTTTGCGATGGTTCTAAAAAGTTATAATATTTGAAAATCTGTAACTTTTGATCTTTATGTTGTAATCTCTATTCTTTTGGTAAGAATGAAGGTTGTTTAGTACAATATTTGAGAGATTTCTAAGTGTATGGTTACTGATTTGTATATAGAGAGGCTAAAAAGAACATCAAGAAATCTCTCCGATTTCTTCATACTGTGTGATTTCTTGGTTGATTTTAGTGGTTTGGAACAATATCGTTTGACATATGCCCAATGGTTAATTAGGTCAATATCTGAACATCCGGGCCCTTTTAGGGCAAAACAAATTTTGTGTTCTTGTGTTTTAGGTTTTTCTACAATTTTTGAGTTTCTTAATGTTTTGTATAAACTGGTTTGTTACGTTTTGGACCAACAAGTGGTATCATAGCTTTTTTTTTTTTTTGGAAAACTCTAGTTCTTTTTAAATGTCTTATAAGTTGCAGATCTATTTTTTCTTTGAAGTTTTTCGTAAGAAATTGGTCTTCTAAAATCTTTGGTTGTTAATCTACTCTCGATTCAACTTCTGGTTGGATCGCCTAGTGATATTCTAGAATTTTGGGGTTAGATCTTTAAGGACTTTCGAGATCATATGTTGTTTCTGAAATTAAAACTCTACGTCTCTTCAAAACTTCTTAACTCAGGTTTGACTCATTTAGATCTGTTGTTTACACTGAGTTCTAGCGATTCTGGTTTAACTCATTATTGAGTTTTGGCGGATCTTATAACTTGTATTAAATTTTGGCGAGTAGAGTTAACTCACTCCGATTCCTACCGAGTTCCTGACTCATTGCTAAGTGTTATTGAGTCACTGTGACTCATTGGGTTCTTGTGCTTAAATTGAGATTCTTGGTTCAAATTTAGTATTTTGTGATTCCTCCCTTTGAAATTTTGAGATTTTCATATTCTAGTATCTTCTAAACTCTCCCTTAAATCTGTTAAATGTTCCTGTTAATTCTGAAATTGGTTATTAAGGTAAGTAATCTGCCCCTTTGTCCAAGATCTCTTGCGAAGATCTAAAAATCTTAGGGAGTAGTGGAATCCAGGGTTACCGCTCCTTAAACTTGTTTCAAATTGACAATTAAATTCTTTAACTGTAATATTTGTGATTGTGTGAATTACATGAAAAGTAGACACAATCGGTGACACCTATCTTATTTTGTAATTCATATTTACTATAATTTTACTGAGCTGCTTGAATTAAGAATACACTATGTGCTAAGAATACACTATGTGCTGTATAATTGTAATTTTGTGATCATACTTGTCAATATATCTACAACATGAAAACTTGAAATTGAAACATGGAATGGTACTGGAGATTTTAGTCTCTGGGGCTAGAAAATGAGAGCATTATTATTACAACAAAGATGCATTGTTGCTCTTTATGGATCTTGGGTTGCTGAGATTAGTGTCTATAGGAGACAAAAACTAGATGAAATTGCCTGAAGTTTCATCTTTCTTCACTTGTCTCGTAGTGTGATTAGGAAAGTTGGTGAAACCACTAATACCCAGACATTATGGGCTAAGTTAGGAACATTGTAGCTAACTAAAACTATGCATAATAAGTGTTACCTTCTAAGGCAGTTCTATAACTTTAAGTTTGACTAATCCCACAGTTTACAAGAAAACATTGACAAATACACAAAGTTAATTCAAGATTTAGATAATTGTGATGAAAAACTTTCTGGTGACCAACAAGTTGTTGGCCTGTTGAATTCACAAAGTAATAAATACGGGGACATCAGAAATGCTTTAGGATATGGGAGAGAAGATCTTACTGTTGATATCATAATTTATGCCTTAAGGAATAAAGAACTTGAACTAAAAGTTGAGGTCAAAGATCCTAAAATTGGCGAAGGGTTAGACATAAAAGAAAAACAAAACCAAAGCAAGAAGAATAATTTGTATAGTTTCAATTTTTCTAACAAAGGTAAACCCCTGAAGCGAAAATTCAAAGATAGCAATAAAAATCAAGTGAAAAAGAAGAATCAATTTAGGAAGTATCACTATTGTGGGAAAATAGGACATCTAATAAAGGATTGTTTCAAGAAAATTTCTGATATGTAAGAAAGAAACAATTCAGATGGTTCTACTGATATTGCTTGCAAGAATGATCATGATATTCAAGGTGTTGTTCTTGCTAGTACACTCAGAAGAGATCGAAATGAATGGCTCATTGATTCTAGTTGCACTTTCCACATTTTCCGAATGGAGGACAAATTCAGATGGGAAATGACATGAGTTGTCAGATTAAAAGAATTAGAAAATTGAAACTGTTGTTGAACAACAATTATATACTAGAGTTAAACAATACCAAATATGTGCCTTAAACTTAAAATAAATCTAATCTTTTTGGAAGAATTAGATGAAAGATACAATATATTGATTCATAAAGATCTTATAAAACCGAATTATGATAACAAAGAAGTTATATCCTCTCCTAAGGTAAATGGAATTTACACTGTCTATGTTGGACCCTTAGTAGGTTATAGTTCTGCAACTATAAATTATACCTCTAATAAATCCTTAATCTGGCACAAAAGATTTGGTTTCATTTTTGAAAAGGGATTGATTTTCTTAAATAAACTTGGATGTTTTGGAATGATAATATTGAAAAGCTAGATTTTTGTGAAAACTGTATAATTGGAAAATAGAAAACATTACCTTTCAAAACTGGAGTTCACAAATCCACTTCTATTCTGGATTGTTTAGACGTTGACTTATGGGGTTCAACTTCTGTAAATACTTTAAGTGGATTTAAATTCTATCCACTAATGGTAGATATTTTTTTAAGGAAAATATTGATTTTTCTTTTAAGAAAAAAATCTGACACTTTTCAAACTTTCAAACAATGAAAATTGATGATTGAAAATCAAACAAACAAGAAAATCAAAGCAATTAGAACTGACAATTGACTTGAATTTTGTAATTTTGAATTTGATTATTTTGTAAAGAAAATGGAATTTTAAAACATAGAACTGTAATATACACTCCTCTGCAAAATGATGTTGTTGAGAGAATGAACATGACCTTATAGGAAAAGGTCACATGTATGTTGCACAATTTTGGTTTGTCAAAAAAATTCTTAGGAGAAGCCCTAAAAACTGTCACCTATCTTTCTGAAAAAAATCGTGGTCAAGAAAGATACATGACTATAGTAGACTTAAAGTTTTGGCTCTACATCCTACTCTCATCAAAGTGAAGGTAAACTTGAACCTAGATCCTTAAAATGTGTGTTTTTTGGGCTATGGAGAGGAAACTAAAGGGTTACAGACTTTGGTTTAAAGGTCAAAATGGTTTTAAGGTAATTATTACCAGAAATATCATTTTTAATGAAAATGACATATCCTGTATTCTAATGAAGCTGCACTTGTTAAAGAGACTATCTTGGAAAATCAAATTGAAAATGCTGAAAATTAAGATGATTTGATTGAGGTGGAGACTACTCATTCAGAAATAAATCATGATCAAACTGAATCAGAAATTGAAACTGAATCTATTAACACATCGCTCGCTGATTATCAACTTACAAGAGATAGATGAATAAGGAATAGAATACCTTCAACTAGATTTAGTAATGATGATTTTGTAACTCTATTTTCTGTATTAGACTCTTTAAATTTTGAACCTACTACTTTTGAGGAGGTTGTTAACTGTCGAGATTCTAAGTTCTGAAAAGAAGCCATGAATGAAGAAATAGATTATTTAATTAAGCCCATGTTCGAAACACATTCTTTCAAAATAAATTATTTCATAACTAATTTTCAACCACACATTTTTCAATAAAATAATATTTTTCATCATACCAATAATTTTTTCTTACTTTGTAACCATATATTTCTCATCATATAATTACTTAAAATACATTATTTCCTCAATAATATCCATCAAACACACCTTAAAAATAAAACCTAAGTTTTACTTAATAGACCTAAATACAAAAAGGTCGTATACTGTAAATGGATTTTTAAAATCAAATAAGAAGAATCCAATATAGAAAATAAGAGGTATAAGGCCAAATTAATGACAAAAGGTTTCACTCAAAAGGAATGAGTGGCCTATAATGAGATTTTTTTTTTCACCAATTGCAAAGTATACCTCTATCAGAATTTTGTTAGCCTTAACTGCACACTTTGACTAGGAATAATTAGAACTTGATGTTAAAACAACAGGAGTAATGTTGATCTAGATAAGGTGATATATATGAATCAACCTATGAGGTATGAAGTTAAAAAAAAAAATTGAAAAGGCTTGCTTATTGAAAAAATCTCTTTTTGGGCTAAAACAATCCTCCAGACAGTAGTATATAAAATTTAATTCCTATGTGCAGACTTTGAGTTTTGTTAAGAGCAATTATGACTCAAGTGGATCTTGAGTCCATTTACTTGTTATCAT
This sequence comes from Fraxinus nigra, assembly GCA_903798295.1. Classification (NCBI taxonomy): domain Eukaryota; kingdom Viridiplantae; phylum Streptophyta; class Magnoliopsida; order Lamiales; family Oleaceae; genus Fraxinus; species Fraxinus nigra. The sequence goes on along the minus strand of CAIGRH010293123.1, from coordinate 2,623 downwards.
ATGTTGATGACATATTACTTGGTTGCCATTATAGATCTGAAATAGATTTTGTTCAATTAAAACTGAAATCTAAATTTGAAATGAAAGATTTGGATCAAGCTAAAAGGATTTTAGAATTGAAAATAGGAAGGGATATTTTGGAAACGAGGTTCTTATGTAAAGAAAATATGCTTGAATGCAAACATGTTTCTTTGCCCATTGCTATCACTTTAAAATGTCTAGTGATCAGTCACCTAAAACTCCTGATGAATTGAGAAGAGTGGAAAATGTTCCTTACGTTGATGTTGTAGAATCTATTATGTACCTTATAGTGTGTATCAAACCTGACTTAACTCATGGTATTAGCATTTTAAGTAGGTTTATGGCAAATCCAGATGAAATATATAGGTTAGCTATAAAATGGATGTTTAAATACTTAAAAAATTCTTCCAACTTAGGGTTACTGTGTAAAAGAAGCAATGACGGAATAACCCATACAAGATAAACTGATTCAAATTTTGATGGTGATCTCGATGGAAGAAGATCCATATCATCTTACATTTTTACTTTGTGTGATGGATGCATTAGTTGGAAATCTCAACTGCAAAAACTAGTTGCTTTATTTTCAGTTGAGGCTGAATATATTGCTGCTCGTGGTGTTGTTAAAGAAAGTATTTGGTTAAGAGAGTTATTAAATGAAATTGGTTTTATGAATAATTCTGTAATGATTTATATTGATTATTAAAGTACTATTCATATTAATAAAAATCCTGTATATCATGATAGAATAAAAGCATGTGGATATAAACTTTCACTTTATGAGAAACATGGTTGAAAAATGTTTGATCTCCTTAGTTATAATTCCTACATAATACAATCCCTCTGATTTAGGAACCAAAATTCTAACTCTTAATAAATTTAGAAACTGCTTCAAGATTCTAAACATCACTTGAAGGTAGTGATCTAGTGATATTTAGAATATAAAGCCTTATTTGTTGAAAATTGAACTAGTTTCAATTTTTCTATTTAGGTACTTAGAGCAAATAAAGCTGAGTGATGTTTATATCCATTAGTTGATGCCAAGAAATAGTTCAACAAGGTGGAGATTGTAAAATAAGTGAGCTACCTCATTATTTGCTTGGCTTGTTGGGTTGTCTTAAATCTCAAATTCGGATTTCGAGGCCCAGTTATTAAACCGTGCTTTCAGTTACACGTTTTTTACTTCTTTGAGTGGGTTGTGACCGACCGTACATGTGGATGAATCCTCGCATTTGATATGGATAGATATTATACTTGACTTTACATTCTTCTTCTGCGTTGGTTCTGAAAAAGTTTTTCTCTCTGAAAATCTATAACTTCTGATCTTTGTGTTGTAATCTCTATTCTTTTGGTAAGAATGAGGATTGTTTAGTACAAACTTGAGTGTTTGGTTACTGATTTGTATATAGATAGGCTAGAAAGAACATGATTTCTTCATACATTTCTGTACGATTTCTTGGTTGATTTTTGTGGATCGAGAACAATATCTCTTGACAGATGTTCAACGAGTGATTATGTCAATAGATTGAACATTTGGACCCTTTTAAGGCAAAACAATTCTCGTGTTCTTGTGTTTTAAGTTTTTCTACAAATTTTTTTTTTTTTGTTTCTTAACGTTTTGTATAAACTGGTTTGTTACGTTTTGCGACCAACAGAGATATGTTAGAGATTGGGAGGCAACTTACTTCAATTGAGGTGATAGAAAATCATCAAGTCGTTATGATCGAGAGAATATTGTTTTGACTATTGCTACGGTCCAAAATTCTTTTTGAACTTTTCGATCAGTATTGTTGTGTCTATATATTAATGCACATCAAAATCTTTAAATACTCAAGAAATAGAGGGTACAATAGTTGATAACATTTCGATATTGGCGTGGCCACGAGGTGCACGGGTGGAGTTGGTGATGGTGGTTAGGGGCCTTTATCTATCGTGCTTATGAAGTTGTTCACATAGTTTGTCCGTCAAGATTATCCTTTTTATTGTAACATATTACACCTCTGAAAATTCGGGCGTACCACATTAGAGTGCCATGAGAAATGTACACTTTTTTTTTTGATAGTTGCCTAAGATTAAGATCTAACAAGGTCGAGCAGTCATAGAACCAAGTAACTAGGATCAATCATGAACTCAAGATTCTTGCTACGTTGCTGGGTCAACTTGGACCGGAAAAAAATATATACATAATTCTTTATTAGACTAGACATGTCAATATCTTATAACATCATATTGTAGACTTAAGCATGCATATGTATAATGCACAGGTCTATGCCAAAATCAAAATACACAGACATAAACTTTCCATTATCTTTATAAATAAACAAAAGCTAATTACAAATGTAGGAATATATATATATATATATAGGGATTTGGTTCTAAAATTAATTAATATCAAAATTGGTCACATCACGACAATTAGAAAATTTAAATCAAAAAGGAAAAAAAGATTATTATCAAAATGTAATAAAGAGGATAAACTTTCCATTATCTTTATAAATAAACAAAAGCTAATTATTATCAAAATTGTTCCCAACGCTGTCTATTACACTCAGGGGCGGAGCTAAGATTTCTTGTCGGGGGACACAACTTATCGATGTTAAACATC
>CAIGRH010293112.1:0-11583 GCA_903798295.1 Fraxinus nigra | reverse complement strand
GTTAGATTGAAAATTATTCTTTATTTTTCTTTATTTTTCTTTTTTTTGTGTTTGTTTTATTTCAATAGAAGGGCAAAATGGTCAAAAAGAACGGTTTCCGCCAAAAATTGAAAAGGTAAGGACGTTATGTACCAAAAAAGAAAGGTAGAGACGTTTTGCACAAAACCGTATAAAGATAGGGATGTTTTGCGTTAATTGCCCTTTTGAATTCATTTTGGATTTTGTGTTTTGAGTGTCCATTTTGAGATTATTAAAAATGTGTTCTTTTTGACAGGAAAAATTATTTTGAAAACATCTAAAACGCGTTTTGAAAATTTTGACTTGATTATAACTGAAAACACCTAAAACGTTTTCTTTGTAAATTTTTAACTTGTTTTCAAAAATGTATTTTCGAAAAGAGAAAAAGAGAACACGTTTTCACTGTTTTGGAAAATCGAAAATAAAAAACGACTTGAAAATAGTAAAGAGAATAGACCCTTAGTTTTTTGAGGTTTCTGCCCTTTTCAAGGATGGTTTGAACTCTGAATACTTTGGCCTAAATAAATTAGAAAACACTTATATTTTCCTTCCTACATTTCACCACATTACATACAACAAGATGCAAGTCTTAGCGCAATCCAAAGCAAGAAATCATCCATATTAAGAGCAAAAAAACGAAGAAGACAAGGCAACTCAGGATCATTAAAGAGATTTAAGATTGATGGGTTGTACTTTTCTTTTTCATCTTTATGTTTGTGTTTCGTGTTCATCTAAAACTTCATATTCTTGCCTTTCAATTATGTCCGGCTAAAGACTTTAGTGTTTGGATTAGCGATGAAATCTTGTGATTTTAATTAATTTGAAGTTCCTCATTTTTGTGTAATTCTTGTTGTTTGGATTGATTGTTTATTATATTACCTTAGTCCATTTTGATGCCATTAGAATGTGCTTGTGATTTATATTGTTTTCAAAATATTTATTATAAATTATTACATGGTAATAAAAGATATAAAGTTCTATAATAGATAGAAATATCATTATGCTCTCAATCATATGCATGATTATGTGTTGCAATGTAATTAAAGGTAATTAAGTTCATATATGAGTATTAGATTGATTGACATAAGATCATTAATTTTCGACCTAGAGCAAGAAGTCAAGAACGAGTAATTGATAACTAATTCCCACGTCACAATGTTGGATTCATAATTCTTAGTACTTCACGTGATTGAAGTACACTCTACAAATCTTCGTCCACGTTCAGTTTTAGATAATTTAATCAGTAATTTTAAAAATCATACAAACACTTTTATCTCGAGAGATCAATCTAATTACGAGAAATAATCTCGATTATTATTTTTACTATATGAATGTGAAGAAAGGGATGCGTCAATGGAAGAAGCAAACAAAAGGAATAGATAAAGACTTGTGGAAAGCCAAAATATGATAATGAAATGTACATGACACGAGGACCCGTTTGGAGGGAAGGTGTCCAAATTATCCACCCTTGTTTGCTAAGGCCTTATCAATTATAATTATTTCCTTGGCTTTTAGGGACAGTAATATTACTTGAATCTGCCTTATTTTTTCATGTACAAACTCTCACTTTCACAATAGACTAGTCATCGTGCTTGTTTCTTAACTTTAGGCTAAAACACAAGTCTGTACATGCACATGGAAAGCAATGTTATAGCTTTTGACCCTTTTGTCTATAATCAATTATTTAGTAAGACTTTCCCCGAACCTTCCCAGTTTGGTAGGGATTAAAATTAAAATTTTAATGAATTTCATAGAAGTTGATGAAATGTGTGGTTGAAAAGTTATAGGGCCCATGAAATGTGTGGTTAAAATTAATTGTTGACTTTGATTTAGATTAAAAGTTGAATTTTAATTCGTACCAAACAGGTGCATAATATCTACTTGTGGCTTCTACCGTTGCACCATTTCTTGGATGTGTAGTGTATACAAATAGCATAAACATTGATCGCGACATTACTTGGAAAAGCTTCCCAAGAACCATTTCTTCACTTACTTTGTGTGTTTGCTCATGCGCAAGAATGTATATGTTGGCTCGCGTTTGCACGTTGTGGTGAGTGGGAAAGAGAGGGAATGGGTTAGCCCTTGCAGCAAAAACGGTTGGGCATAGTAAGTTTAAACCATGTCCTTCTAAAGTTTTAATTATTGTAATAAATAACGATTATATGATTTGGTGTAGTAGAGTCACCCAACTTTGAGTGGAGGTGCATTCAAGTTGTTTATCTTCAATTTATGGCAATCAGATCGCTCAAGTCTTGTATTTTTAATATATTTTGATAAAATTTGTAATTTAAAAGTTGTCGGTATCATAAAATATGTGATGAAAATTAATTGTTGACTTTAATTTGAAATTAAAATAGATTTTAACCTATATCCAACAGTATTCTTATTTTTTTTTAAAAAAATATATATATTTTTCCTCAATAAAGCCTAGATGGATGATGGATCACTTGCACTAGAAGTGGGCTAAAATAACAGAGCCCGGCACGGCCGCATCCCTTGTCCTGGCCCAAACAATTTTCACAATTCAAAATCGGCGGCTTCTCTCCCTCTCTGTGTCTCTGTGAAATCACAGTACCCCAGCAAGACAGATTCCCTCCTCTTTTTGCCAAATAATTTTTTTAATGCACTATTTCCTCTCTCTCTCACACACACACACACACACACACACACACACACACAGAGTGACTCCATAGTCTATATTCAGAATGCTGTCTTGTGTCAGAGGGCACGAGGTCGGCAAAATAAACTAGATAAGCCAAATGTACACTTCATGGAACGACGTCGTTCTCGTTTTGCAGAGCCTCATTCAAGCCCTCTTCATTTTTTGAAACCCTCGTCTTCTTTCTATACAACCCNGTGTCTCTGTGAAATCTCAGTACCCCAGCAAGACAGATTCGCTCCTCTTTTTGCAAAATAATTTTTTTAATGCACTATTTCCTCTCTCTCTCACACACACACACACACACACACACACACACACACAGAGTGACTCCATAGTCTATATTCAGAATGCTGTCTTGTGTCAGAGGGCACGAGGTCGGCAAAATAAACTAGATAAGCCAAATGTACACTTCATGGAACGACGTCGTTCTCGTTTTGCAGAGCCTCATTCAAGCCCTCTTCATTTTTTGAAACCCTCGTCTTCTTTCTATACAACCCCTTTCGAAGAAGTTCTTGTTATATGGCTTTTCCTGGTCAACGGCGTCGTATCAGAACTGTCAGTACCGTTGTTAAACCTTGTGCAGTAAGTGTTCTGGTTTATTTTTAGCTTTTGTTTATAACCAGCTCAAGAATCTTTTAAATCTAGCAACATATTTTGAAATCTTTGCGTGGTTATTTGACTGTAAAAGTCTAGATTTTTATTCTGTTCTTCTTTTGTTTTATTTTGCTCTGTGTTTTTTTTTTTTTTTTTGGTTTTTTTTTTTAAAATTTTTTTTTTTTTTTTTTTTTTTTTTTTTTTTTTTTTTTGTTTTTTTTTTTTTTTTTTTTTTTTGATAAAAAAATGAATCTTTTTTTTTTTACTGTTCGAGTGTTTTTAGAACTTTAAGCCCTTAAATTCCGGAGCTACGTAAAACCTTACAAACTCATTTGTTTAAGCTCATGTTCAGCGGAAATCATGCTTCTGCTTTCCCTTAAACCATTTTTCCTGTAAAATTCTTTATCAGACCTTGAATTTTGTTTGATTTTGATGGGATTGGAATCACATATTAGTCAGAGAATGGAATTTGCAGGTAAGTCTATACCCCTTAATCAACCTTCCAATATTTCCGAAATTGTTACTAAATTTGCTAAAGTACGTAAGTTTAGATCCGTTGGTGTTTTCAGTACATCTGAAAACCAGTACCATAGTCACAATCACCCGCAATTTTTCCACAATGTTGCACAATCATTAGCTGAAGAGAGCAGCAGTGACGCGACTGAGAAGGCTGAGTTTGAAGCTGAGAAAATCCATTTGCAATCTGCTGAGACACAAAAAGAAGGGAACGAGTGTGGGCATATGGAGATCTCCAAATTGTTTAGCACACTTTCAGCTTTGAAATCAGCATATGTTAAACTCCAAGAAGCTCACATCCCTTACAATCCTAAAAAGATTAGAGCTGCTGATGAGATGGTTGTGTCTGAGCTTGAATCACTTTGCATGATTAAGAGAGCTTACAAGGAGAATCTATTAAAGGAAGAGAATACCTTACCTGCTGGCTCGGCTCTTTTGCTTGCGGAAATTCGGGTTCAAGAGATGGCTCTGGAGAAGTTGAAGTATAAAGTGATAGATAAAGACAATGAGGTGGTTAATTTGCGGCAACAACTACGGGCCTTAGTGATGAGGAACAAAGAGTTGACTGAAGAAATAATGGAGCAAGAAAAGCAGAGAATTAAGGCGTTTTCACACTCTTCCTTTGAGGACATTGTCAAGGCAGCTGGAAAAGCTATTCATGATTTTGCGAAGCCTTTGATTGCCTTGATGAAAGTTTCTGGTTGGGATCTAGACCAGGCTGCAAATGCAATAGTAAACTCTGTTGTGTACGCCAAGAGATCACACAAAAAGTATGCATTTGAAGCTTATGTTGCTCGGAGGATGTTTCATGGGTTTCAGGCTCAACCCTACGATGCAGATAATATTATGAAATTGGGTGATCCAATTGATGCTTTAATTGAAGATCCACAATCTAGTTTTGCCAAGTTTTGCAGAACAAAATATCTATTAGTTGTTCATCCCAAGATGGAAGCATCTTTTTTCAGCAACTCGGATCATAGGACTTTTGTTGCTAATGGAATGCATCCACATACCCCTTTTTACCGTGCATTTGTCAAAATGGCAAGATGGGTTTGGCTTTTGCTGGGATTTACAGCTTCTATTGAGCCTAAAGTTGATATATTTGGAGTTAAGCAGGGAAGTGAGTTCTCTGATGTTTACATGGAGTTTATAGAGGAGCTCAAGGAACACAAGGCTCAGCTGGATAAAGGTCATGGAAGCTACAAAGTTGAGTTCATGGTCATGCCTGGTTTTAAAATAGGGGAGAGTTTAATCAGATCTCAAGTCTATGTCTCAAAATCGGATTGTCAAATTGCACTTTCTAGGAGTGGTTAATTCAAGATACCAGTTGAAGTTTTTGCTTTCAATTGTAAATTTGTAGCATTTTAACTTGGGCAGCTGACACTTAATTCTGTAACCACTCTAATGGTGTAGTACTCAAAGCCTGCATTTAAAGGTAATTTTATCTTAATATAGTTATATTTTATAAAGACTGATTTGTTTTGTTTTGTTTTGTTTTACAATCTTAAATATTATCTCCTTCATGATGTCAAGATATCTATTCACATACCGTAGCACAAGTCCAAGTACCTACCATATGTCTGAGATGTTTGATGCTAAAGTTTGTTAAACCTTGATTCCTGCATATTAATTGGTAAATCTTATCAACGTCTATATATCTAACTGAAATGTAATGTAAATAAGATCAATCAAGAGTATCTTAATGCATGCTTCAGTGAGAGGAAAATCTGGACAAAAATACTACCAGTCCATGACTAGGAAAGTGTAGTTGATCGTGCTGCTAAAACTAGAGAATAGAATGCAAAATAATGTAAATCAAGATTCATCCCCAGAAGCATCCATGATTTGGCTGCTGGTGATGGTGCTACTTGATTTACTTTTTCTTGGCTATTTTTGCTTTCAAATTACATCACTCTAGCATTCAAAATGCCATAGCTCAGTCGTTGTTATATTATCTAGTTTATCTTCAGTTGTAGTTGCTTGTGCGTTTCACTCATCTTTGCTGGTAGTGAAAAACAAATCCTTGGATAGCTCTCAGTAGAATCTGTAATGGAAACGGGACAAGTGAGGTTCTTCCAGCAGTACAGAAGCTCTTCGACATCCGCCAAATCCCACATTTTTCCCTCTTCAACAATCATTTCTATCAGATAATTCTCAAAGCTCCTGGCAAACATCTTAGACATCTTCTGATTTATTAGCTTCACATTCTCATGTTTGCTGGATTGAGGGACGGTGATGTGTAAAATGCTGTATGATTCCTGGCATCTGACTAACTCTTGAGCTCCATGAAAGTTCATCTGTTCTGTCTCGATCACCTTAAGGAACACCAATGCTTTTATTTTGTACCAATGCCATTTATTTGTATGTACACCATCAGTTTTTGATTTTCTGCAAACAAACTCTCTACATCACACTGAATACTGATCGGTCGAATTCGAATTCAAATGAAAGGAAATGTTTAAAATCTTCACCCTTTATGGCCTAGTCTCTTACGGTCACTTGAACATCTCACAGAACAATGTTGCTGTGCGGTTTTACTAGAAACCTTGCAAGGTGCTCGAAGGCCGATATTTTCCACTGCATCAACCGTCTTGAATTAATCATATCTTCTATTGACCTCTACTAATGACTGGTGGAGCAACTGGCTGCGCGATCTACTAAGGACCGGATCCTTATCAATCTAGCACATCCTTGCACTGCTGCCTTGTGCCTGAATTTTCGCCAGGATAAAATCGAGAAGAAGTTGAAGTATTTTCAATGGCATACGGGCTGTCTTCTCGGGCTCATTACAGGATCATGTTCATCAGCAGAATAGTATATCCAGTTCCAGTAGGAATACTTTTCAGAGTGTTGAGCTCTGTGAGCTCGTATCATCAAACGAGACATCTACAAAAACAGATGTCGATTAAGATTGTGACAAATGCTTCATCAGTGTAAATACCCTTGTCAAAACCCGGTCGAGCAAAATAAGTCACTCTCCGAATGCGTAGCTCAACTAGGAAGCAAAGAGCCTGGATATGGTTTCGAATGGTACATAGTAATATGAATTCCAAACATTCATGAACCATAATAGCAATACCTTGAAGCCAATGAGTCAGTAATTTCTAACTCCTTCACCATTTCATTTGCAAACCAATAGGGATATCGGAAACAATGTCAAAGGGAAAAAAACACGATCCTAACATCGCCCGACAAAGGCGAGCATAAAAAGAAAACAATCTCTATTAGATCAGGACAATAAAAAGGAATCACAGGATACAAAGATTGAAAGGAGGCCGAAAACTCAGGAATATGGGACAGGCAAAAATTACCATCGCTATCAGCAATTTGCACTTTAAGAAAGATGGTCTCGTTCTCAGGGTTCAGCTTCCCTGTAATTGTCATAGTATTCCTTAGTAAATCCTCGTTCAACTGCAGATCCTCGATTTTAATATTGTCATTCAGAAAAGGTTTTTGAATTTCATTTTTCGACTCTGGCTTATCATCACGGTCACCAAGTGCAAGAAATGGATCAAGCATTTGTTCCTCTTCTGGTAGCCTCTTTGATGCAGATTCCAAGAATCTCCCAATAATTCGTTGAGCATCCAAGCCTTGAACTTTGTAGAATGCTCTTGGCTTTTTTCATTTAAAAGAAAAAATCAAGTCATCCAGATTAGTTCTGATCCAGATTTACATCTTTTTGGCCAAATTGTAACATGATCTTACCGATGTCACTTTCTTGCAGGGATGGAGCCAGAACATAATGTTAATATAGGCTGAAATTTAAAAAATTTCAAATGAATTTTCACATCACAACAAATCAACTTATGACATTAACGACAAAGAGTATACGACAATGAAATAAAACAAGTCTAGATATCTCATTTTAAGATGTCCATTAGATCATCGTTTAGTTAAAATTCTCCACTTTATTTCAAGAATTCAGGAAAGATACAGCTGAGCTTACGTGAGCCTGAGGCCATAGTATGCTTTCTTAAAATCAATAGCTAAGATGAATTTGCTCCCTTGTATGATTCTTAAAGACAAATAGCAATCGTCTTCCAAGATAGAATCAATTTCCCTCTTATGAAAGCAATACAACAATTTACAAGATTTTCAATGAACACAACTTTGTGTTTTGTACTCGAAAAATTTGAACATAATACATGAAATATTGCATTTGTATATATCGTGGTGTATCATGATTATTTCGACGTATATTCGTATATACAAAATCTGAAATTGGTGTTTCGAATTCTGAAATAGAAGACTATTTATAGTGTTCGTATCCATTCAAACAGCCTAATGGTCTACCTGTTCTACAATGACATTTTGATGGTAGTGGTATAGATACGTCAACGGTGAGATTGTGTAGTGTTGAGAGGAGATTTGGGGTGTTGATAGTGGTGATGTGGAGTTTGGGCTTCGATGAAGGTGGTTATTGTGGCATTGACAGTAGTGTGGCGACCACCACTACGATATACAATATTTTTATTATCACAGTAAGGTGTTACATTTTTCATAACACGTGTTACAAAAAAGAGTACAAGAATGTTTTTGTAATAAAAAACGTTGAACAACATTTTAGAAAATATTTTATTTTTATGGCTTTATCTATGAAAATTGACCTAATTTCTAACCTTCAAAGAAGAGTCGATACAAAACGTCATTTTTTTTTTCCATTGGAGGCACTCCCTCCCTCTCTACAAAACTTGGAAAAGACAAAAAAAAAATAATAAAAAAAAAATTGATTTCTGTATTATTTTTAATTGAGTTCAAGTTGACTAGTCGTTTCTAACTTTCATTGCGTTTCAGTAACATTTGGAAAAAAGTTATTAAAATCTAACAGTAAATTTAAAACAAAAAAAATAATAATAACAATAAAAAAAAACATTTTAAACAATAATCAGGGATGGAGAAGAAAGGCAAAACAAAAAGCCAAAAATGAGCAAAATTCTATATTACTATTACCTTGTGTCTAAAGGGGGAAGCATAAAAACAGTTATATTATACTTGTTCCTGAAGTCCTGTAGTTTGTTAACAACTAAAAGTTTTTTACATGTCATTTTATTGGCATAGAGGGGGAAACTCATCTTCATTCTTGAGGTGGAGTGACCGCTCTGTAACCCTGAAACCCAAAACCAGATACAACTTTAACCAGCATTCAGTAATAAACCTCTAAATCATCATCATATATTTTAAATGGTTACCTTTCTTGCTTCATCACTGCTGTTGAATCCTGACCTCCCGTTGAGATGCCAAGAGTCGAGTCCCAAGCACAAGATAAACCCGAAACCACCTCTTCAGCCAGGCTCCCTAAAGATCCAAACTCGATTTTAAATAATGCACTTTCAAAACCATTTGTATGGTTATCATCTTTCACTAAACGAGGAGGAGACTGGCAGCATACATCAGATTTTCCTTGGCCTTGAAATCTGCTGCTTGCAGGTAGGAATTCATGAGTACCATTTTCATAAGAATTTGACTTCCACGAAGAAGAACTTAATACATTTCCATTGCTGCAGTTGTGTCTCCGAAACTGATTGCAACTTCTAAGTTGCTTACTCTTTCCCCTCCCATGTGAAGGTTTCACCCTGGAAGAACCATTCTGCAACATGGATAGTAAGATCAAGCTAAATTGCAAACATAATCTAAAAGGAATGAGGAATACTCAAATTACAAGCAAAAAATACCATATTAGGAAAGTAAGTTCCGGTTCCTCGTGCTTTTTGTTTTCCTTCAGAACAAAAAGCAGCAGTGAGCAAGGCAGTATCAATACCATAACCCGTAAATGGTCCCAGAAACATTGTGTTTGAGGTCATTTGGGAAAACTGACTCGATCTGAGCAGTGGCATTGGTCGCCAAACGGTATCCCACTGCTTATTTTGAATCCTAGAAGGCAATGGAGGAGGACTGGATGAAGGAGCAGACAAATGAACCCCATTGCATAGCTGACCATATAGTAAATTCCTAATTTGGCAGTCATAATCTCCACTGAGGTCTGCCAAAGGGTTCAAAGGTACATCAGACTCTCCTGCTACACTAAAGAGATCAATTTCCCCACAACCCAGGGATAGATTTTCAAAATTACTGGCCTTCGGACTAGAAGAAGCCGAGAAAGTTGTATAGTTGACCTCAAAATTGTCCATACACCATCTGTATGTATTATTCATTTTCACGTGATTCACCCTTCTCTCCAGCCACGAAGTTAATTCAAACTTCTGATTAGTACTATTTGATAGGTCACCTTCGTGAAAGTTCCCACTTTCTACGCTCCCATATTCTACGGATGATTTGGAAGCGAAGTAATGGGATTTATGTTCCTCCAAGAGAGATGCACTATTATTGCTGCTTGATGTACAATCTGATGTGTTATGTTCAATCCTCAAAGATGAATTAGATGTAGCAAGGTCATATGCATCCCCTGCAAGATGGTGTCCTGAAGTGGCAAGCCCATCGGCTGAGGAGCATGTTCCTGATTCTATCTTTGAAGTGTCTCTCATCGAGCATCTCTCTACCTCATTTCTGAACTCCAAAGTGCATCTGTCTTCAGCCCCTATACTATCATTCTCAAACTCACTGACAGATGATCTTAGAAGCATGCCATCTTCAGAGTATAATTCGGCAGAGGATTCTAAAGATGCAGTCAGAGACTCTTCATCTTCAAATACTAAGGCTGAATGCTCGATAACAATAGCGTGCTTTTGCCCATGTCTTGCAAGAGTATTTGAGAAGAATTCACAGATCTTACCAGCAATTTTATCTCTTGGTTGCAATAGAACTTGACCAAGCTTGCGAGCCCCATATTTGAAAGCACTACGTATACGGTAGAAATTGCCTAAAGGGAGAAAAATAAAAAATATTAGCTTGAACTGCAACTATTTTTCATATTCTTACAATCAGAAGTACCAGTATAACAGGAAGGCAGTATAAGCAATTAATGTCATGTTCATGTTTTCCCAAGAATTAAACAAATTCTTCAATCAGTAAGTATTGCTTGTGGAGAACGATAATGATGAGGACTGGGGTGCTTGTGGTCACAGCTGTTGTGCCTCCTGGTTATTCAAGAAAGTTCCAGAAAGATTTGTGGGTGGCCCAGCTAGAGCAGTGAAAATTTGTCATGCAGCTTACTTAAGAAAAATTAAGGATTCTTGCCTACAGAAAAATGAGAGAGAGAGAAGGTTGAGCTCAAGTAAGAACGAACTTTGTTTGAAAAGTTTCTGCTTTTGCAGTGACAATTGTGCTATTAGAGCAGCCACAGCAGTGGCAATGTGACATAGATACGCATCTTAAGACAAGTTGTTAAGGAACCTATGTTGAAGTCAGAAAGTGAGGTAAAGAGTAAAGTGAGAATGAACTTTTCTCAGAACGTTTCTGCTATGAAACTATATCATTTAGATATTTCTTCATTTTTCAGACTTTCCACCTCAACGAGGGAAGAATGACATTCCATCAGTGCTATGAGTGGAAGGATTTTGCCCAACAAAAGCATGCAAACCCAACACAGAACAATCTTGTATCGGCCAGGATTGGGTCAAACTGAAAAATGACGATTCTTTCATTTCATTGGCACATGAAACTAATAATCCCTGTATTTATTTTTCATGGATTCTCCTGAAAACTGGAAAATTATGAAAGAAAAAATAAAATATTTCTATTTAATAACATCTATCACGACTTCCCCGAAATCTTAAAATAATTGAGCTAGAATAATTTTCCTTACCTCTGTGCACGCTACGTCCAAGGTTATTATTTTCCTTCAGCGGGTCAAATATATTAAGACTTTTAGGCTGAAATGCTTTTGGGATTGTCTC
>CAIGRH010292988.1:0-11395 GCA_903798295.1 Fraxinus nigra | reverse complement strand
ACTTTTTATATATAGAAGATATCAGTTTTATTTGTTTATTTTTATTTTTATCAAATTTGGTCATTTTTTTGTTCCCCCTCCCCGTTCTACTTTAAACTGAAAATATCGAACCAAAATTATCTTTTTTCCAAACCGACAATTTGATGTCCCGTGGACCTTTAAAAAAAAAATGGTTTTGGAATAAGTCAGATTGTTTAAAACGAATTGGTATATCCGTATAAATTTTGATGTTTTAAATACAATTTAAAATCAAAATAGACCGTTTAAAAATTAACAATATAGAATAATATTATTTAGTCCAATTGGTATTGAACTCTAATTTAGATGACGTTTATGTGATATTAAATGATACGTTTGATTTCACCTTTCATTTATTCTGTCATCTAACGCAATCTAGATTGAAGTTACAACCTCCAATGGAGTTACATAACATTATTCAATAATATAAGTAAATAACAATATAAATTTTAAGTCTACTAGAACATTGGCTTTAACTCCGAAGGGTTGTTCAATTGCTCATGCATTAGATTTGCTCCCCAATGATCACTAGTTCGAGTCCCCCATGACTATTAAGATGAGTACCCAATCGTAAACTTCAAGAACTCGTGGGATTAGTCGAGGTGCACGCAAGTTGACCTGAATATCCACGGTTATCTAAAAAAAATAAAAAATTATTGCATCAAGTTGTTTTGAAACTATATATTTTGTCTAATAAAGCTGCATAGTAACTTTGTATTAGCTTTTATTTTGTACAAATTAGCTAAAAAGGTGGAAAAATACTACGTCGTGAAAAACTGGGTAATCTTATTAATAACAAAATGCAATTTCCAAAACTATAGATAAACAAAATAAGTAACTTAAAAATAAGGCACGTAGGAGCGCTGATGATGGGGTTGGACTATTGTAATGATGAGTATATTTGGGAGCTGTGCATGGAGTTTTCCATTTCCACAACATTTTCCAAGTCCATCTGAAATATAAAATAAAAAAATTTGCTAGTAGCCATACCCATAATTTAATTTATAAAGCTTGGATAAGTTATGAACTTCATAAAAACCCCATAACGAAAATAGGATCTGAATACACTGGACAAAAATGTCTTGAATTTATAAGGTTAAAATTCACTAAGGTAAAGATGTTGTACAAAGTCTAGGGCGATAACAATTAATAGGGACGATACCGACGCTCCTGTCGACCATCATTGCTGTATCTCCCCCTGTTGGAGCTGCTGTCACTTCTATTATCACTCCTGCTACCGCCTTTTGGTGTTGGAGGGGTACGCGTTTGCAAGCCCGGCCGTTGTCTACAAGCAACAGAAGAAGAAATTAGGACTCACAGGAATCCTTTTTGCTATGGGTTCATTACTAGATCAAGATAACATTATATTCTTGGCTAATGCACCGACAAGATTTGTATTAGGATTCATGTCATAAGATTTGATGCAGTATTATATCAATGATCAGTGAATTGAAGACTCAAAAAAAGCGCTGAGAAGGAACGTCCATACAGCCCACAAAGTCCAAAGAGAATAGAAGAGTCTGTCATCTCATGTCACCAAGTAAATCAAGAAAAACCACCAAATTCTCAAAAGCAACTAAAATGTACCAGGACATGAAGGGTCCGTCTTCTCTACAAAAAAGAACGAATTTAGTCAACAATTCCTATCTCTTCCCCGTAACATCACATTATTTCAGATTCTTAAAGACAAACCTGTTTGGCCCCATTTTCTAGAACTCATTTTCCTCTAACTCATTTTCAAATTTCAACCATACATTTCGTAGAACTCCCACAACTTTTATCAATTTTTTAACCGCACATTTCATAAACTTTTATCAAAATCTACTAAAAAATTTCGATATGTATTGAATACAGACAGATCAAAAGTAGTTCCTTTCATTCTCGTAAACTCATTATGTACTCGTATGTGATACATATCTAAACTTGGATACTCTCCGATACTCTCTTATACGTCCGGATAAGTGTTATATAATTATATTATATTTTTTCAAATTTTGATATGCATCTTTAATTATTTTCAGTACACATAGATACATTAGGATACGTGAAGTAGAGTTTTATAGGTTGTAAACTTAACTAATTATCATTAGCTATAGATTGAGAAAGACGAGTTTTTTTTATTTAATAGATAACTATTATTGTTATCAGTTATCTATTAAAATATATAATATTTATTGGATTAAATTAATTGAAAACTAGAGTTTTTTTTTTTTATAAGAAATATACACAATCTACGTTTTTTATGAAGAAAATTATATTTCTATTCAAAATAAACTGTGGGACATTATCGGACACCCATTTAATACTTTTGAAAGTGTTGGACTGCATAAGGCTGTTAATCTATCATTAGATGAGTTAGAGTTGGAAAGTACTATTTTTAATGAGAATGAAAAAGTTGTTATTGGAGATGTCGAAGAAAATGAAGTTGGAACAACTAAGGATTAATTTATTTTTATTATCATCCTTCTATTTTAGTTTATTTTTTTACATTAATGAAATTATTTTGAATTTTATATTTTTTATATCTATACACGTACCTACGCATCGTAAGTTTTTTTTAAAAAAATTATATCGGCGTACTCATATCATATTCGAATTAGGTATCCGAACCGTGCATCTTAGATCTATAGAGACATATTAAAAGTAATTTCTCTCATTCTCCTGCACCTTTAATGGAGATCATTTCACCTTTTAATTTTCAGACAAACAAGCTTGCGAAAATTCCTCAACATAAATAGGATTCTATTATTAGAATTCTTAAATTTTTTAAACTGAACCAGTAAAGGAAAGGATGCTCACACAAAAGTGATAATAAAGAAATTGCATAGTAGCTTACAAGACATATCCAATCTGTCCATCAGGTAGAAGCATAGGCATCATGGCCATGCCAGTAGGGGTCGGTCCTCCTCCATAGACCATAGGCTGCAAGTCAGATAGAAATTGATTTACAATGCCAAAGTAAACAAAATTTAAACAGAACCATTTTAAATTATTGTAGATATAGAAGAATGCAGAAGGGAAAACCAATTTTTTAATTTCAGAAATAGATTTCATGCAGTGCACAAATAATATTTTAAAAGTAAAAACATATGGTACTCCTGTGAGTAAGACTTCATGGTTAGCCATGCGTTTTCCTTCAACTAGTTAATTGGCATTTTTATTGTTTTAATTTAAATAGATGCCTTATTTATTTTCACCCCCGTCTTCTAATTTCAACTTCAATTTAATCCAGGTAAGATTTTAATTAGTAGGCCATCAGTCGAGATATATTCTTGTAATGTGATTTGACATAACAAATTCTTATGAACTGTTTCTGTATATAAATCTGAAGAATTTATTTCTAGAATCTTATGATTCTAAAATTGGATCCAATTTTCTGACCCAAAATTTTCCTAGGCAGGATCCCAATTTTAACTACCCTGACTCTATTCCTGCAAAAGGGCAAAATCCCCTCTTTTCTCTCCCTGAAAAGTGCAACCAGTACACATTAATCCAAAAAATAGCAGTAAAGGTAAAATAATAGTTTGTCCTTGATGACCTAGAAAAATATATATTTATTATTCGAGGATTTATCTTTAAAAGTAAAATGTCTTCCTGGATCTCTTGTGAAAAAGATGGACCAAATTTAAGAATACGTATCTCTACAGGGTATCTGTGAGGATGGGGAGTGCCCAAAAACCTACTTGACGAGCTTCTTTACAGCTGACTCTTAGGCGCCTCTGAGTCAAGTGTAGCAAGGGATTCTCCTAACAGAATTTTAGAGGCATAGAGGTGAAATGAAGAATGAACTGTTCCTAATGTGCGTTCTTAGTCAAACTTACCAGCTAGTTTCTCAAAATATAATAAAGGAACGGGAAAGGTCTAAAAGCATTGTTTTGGAAATACATAAATGGATGACAGGGAAAAGGGAATTAGGTAACGGTTGGAAGCTTTCAACAGGCATAATGACCCACAAAATTCGATGAATGGTGAAGAAAGATGCACTATCTTAGTGAACATACTGTATGTATTCAACAAACATGAGAAAAAAAGTGTGACCTATTGAAGGTCAAAAAATAGGGAAATCTGACTCTTCAGCTTGTGGAAACTTCTAGGTACACAATATGCCTATAAGCCTATTTAGGTAACCGAAATCTGAAATTGGTGGTATAAAAAATATACATTTATTGAACGCTGTGAAAAGTTGAAGCTACACATAATAAGCCTATTAGTTAATAAGTAATAGACACTAGACCTAATCTTATGAGAATAAGGATTAATCAGAAATATGTCAACTGTCAAGTAATTAAAATTCATTCAGATTTTGCCCAAATGATGAAGGCGATCATGTCTCGTCCATGTGATTTACCTGTGCAAAACCAGTTGCACCAAAACCACGACCAATAGTGCCATAAGCTCCACCCGCGAAACCAAAACCAACAGCAGGTGAATAAGTTGAAAGCAGGCCTGGCATTTGTATGTTTGATCCTCCATGGGACTTCGGCTCTGCCTGTGGCTTAGCAAGTGAACACTCGAGTACTTTCCCTGACAAGGAATGAACACAACCAAAATCATGCATTAGTTTTTCGTTTTTCCACAACTACACCTAAGCAAATAAGGTCGGCAGTTTTTCCTTTCAAAAACAGTCACAGATAAAAACAAACTACAGAAGCACTCACCATCTATTTCATATTTTTCAGTGTTTTTCAGTGCTTTCATAGCACTAGACCTATCAAAGAAATGCACAAAACCAATTCTATTATTTTCCATTCCAGGCTTTGCTGGTGGTAGGACCACTTTTGAGATCTTCCCATGGCGTTCAAAAATCTTCTTAAGCTGATCTTGATTTATGTCCTTTGGAAGATTCTTTACATACACTGCCTTAACCTGCAAAAATAACCGCGATAGTTAACTTCGTTTAAATCTGGAAAAATTTCAACATAATAGTCTGATCTGTTTATAAAGTCCTCTATTAATTCGGGAATAAAGAACTGGCATAGGACTATTTAGCATAAGTCTATATATACAGTTAAGATAACTATTTGAACAATGTCATAAAATAAAACGTGTTCCATACTTCCATTAACAACAATATTAAAAGATTCTGGTAACCAATTGCAATTTTCGCGTGTATATGTTCAACTTATGAACGCTTTTTTATAGGGAGGACAACTCCACGTTGTCTATCGAATATCTGGTGCTTGCACAGTTTCAATATCTTTTGAAAACACAAACAGCTTTTTCTTACTTGATTTAAAGGCTTCGATACAGTGGAAGCTCGTGAGCTCCTCAATTAATAATTTGTATTTCATCTCGCAGAAATTCAACATACGTCGATCCTGTAAATCACATCTATCTATATATACATGAGCATCCTCACCAAATGTAGGTTATTGTTTAGCTTAAGAAGCCACCAAACCGACAAGCATACATACAAATGAAAACCATTGATCATTTAAGATGGCAATACAGCACCTTTATTGCCCTCATTATCAACTAAGATATACAAAGTTAAAAAGCCAACATAGAGTAGAACCAAATATTTTCCAACCTGCAAAGCAGCTGCCGAATCAGAACTTTTAGGATCAGCCCAGCTCACAGTGGGAGTGCTATTCTCGAGCTTAAATTTTGGATTCGTCATTTTCTGCCTTGAGTACTCTGCACACGCTTGATTATAGTACTCTATAAAGGCAAATCGCTTATTTTTATTAGAGGTCTTTGTGTCCTGCAATCTCAAAGATTGACATGTAGTGAGGAAAAGTTGCAAAACTTAAATTATGCAGAAAATTTGAGAAAAAATATCACTGAGATTCCTTACCTTAACCAGTTGCACAGAAGTAACACCAGGCCCAGCTTCTGTGACTGCTTTCTTCAATTCTTCATCACTCCAGCTCTTAGGAATATTACCAATAAACAGCCGATGCTTTGCTTGAGATGAAGAACATTTTATCTTTTTCCCCTGAGGAAGGGGGGAGGGAGAGAGAGAGAGAGAGAGAGAGAGATGAGCATATATAGGGAGAAAGAAAAAAACAGAGAAGAAGAAACCAGTGGCAGATAAAAGGAACAATCCTCAACTAAAATGGTAAACAAGCATATAACCTTTAACTCGACCTTGTTCAGCTTTTCGGTGGCTTCAGATGCAAACTCAACATTTTTAAAGGTCACAAAAGCAAAGCCCTTGTTCTCACCTGAATCTTTGCCTTTCATTATTCGGACCTAGATATGAAAACAAATAATGAAATTAGAGATTTAAAAAATGGAAAAGTAATACTCCCACAAACAGCCATAAAGTATACCTCGGCCACTTCCCCAATAGACTCGCAAAAACCTCTTAAGTCTTCCTCTGTAGTATCTTGAGAAATTCCACCAATATATACTTCTGAACCATGAGGAGGAAGGTCAAGAAGTTCAACATGCTTTTGACTCTCGTCCTCATTCTCAACTTTTGATGCATTGGCAATGAGCCATGTTTTAGTTTCACCACCATTAGCAATGTCTGCCTCTTCCTCCTCTTGTTCTTCAACTTCTTCTTCTGGTTCTTCATCTTCAGTTAACTCCTCCTCCTCTTCAACTTCTTCATACTCGATTTCTTCTTCATCCATTAACTCTCCATTATTTTGTTCTCCATTAAGATCCACCCGTTCAAAAGAATCAGTCGACTTTTGGCAGTCACTTGTTTTCTCAGGTTCAACTAGCTTAGGAGCTCCTGTTGTATTTGCGTTCTCCTTTGGCATCTTATTTGGTTATATATAAGATTGCAAGGCAACTCTGAAGAAGCCAGTAGAATTCATGGGAAGAAGTATACAGTTAACACATGGTGGGCAAGAAACAAAATCAAAAGGAATTGGAACATTTTAGCCTTCACTGGCCACAGGTCACTGTATAAAAATATATGGGTTCCAACGAAGCAGGTTTTGGATGAAGGACATAGAATAAAAGCTGGTTAACAGATAGAAAATGAAAGAGAACCTCAAATGATAATGCATGCTGTGTGAAGCAGGTGCATAACATCAAGAAAGAATTTCGTTCAAACATGACTAAGAAAGATACCAAAGAAATTATAAGATATGAAGTTGATTTTAATTTTATGGAAAGGTGTGCAGAAGCACCAAAAATATAAGGATAAGAAAAGAAATAGCATGTATCACAAAGAGGATAAAGGAGGAATAGCAAGTGCGAACCAAGACAATAAAAATCAATATCAGAGATAAATAATGCAGACAGAGGATTGTTGAACGTG
This sequence comes from Fraxinus nigra, assembly GCA_903798295.1. Taxonomy (NCBI): domain Eukaryota; kingdom Viridiplantae; phylum Streptophyta; class Magnoliopsida; order Lamiales; family Oleaceae; genus Fraxinus; species Fraxinus nigra. The sequence continues at coordinate 4,158 of CAIGRH010292988.1, read as the reverse complement.
CAGAATCATTCAGGAGTGTTAAAGAAACTGCTGTATCAGAAAGGGAGTCAAGCCACAAATAGTCCAGTCTCAGGAAACTAGTTCCAGTTCCTAATAAATATACCAATCTACATGTCGTCCTGCAATATATCAACAAAAAAAAGTAAAGAATTTAAGATACATGTTGAAATTAGAATTCCTTACTACGCACAAACTCAATTAAAAGAATCTGAGGAAATATAATGCCTCAGCAGCAGAAGTTCTAGATGAATGGTGCACGTTTATAAACACGAAGCTAGAAGACCTAATGAAGCATTTATAGAAATTTTGCTAATATGACTCGAAGGTACTTCTCATATGACTATTATTGATAAATAGTCAATATAGTTAATATAGGTACTTCTCCTATCATTAGTCAATATAATTATCATACTTCTAGAAGTATTTTGGTCAAAAACTCATTCTTTCCATGTCATTGGAAGGGAATCACAATTCAGGGGCTGAAAATATTAAACAGACATTCAGAAAAGTTATCTAGAGAAATATAAATCTTCAAGATGGCATTTGTCATTAAGTACAGAACTGTTATGACATGCTATCAAAGAGTGACAGAAATCGAAAAGCCGGCCGTTTTCCTTCCAATATCATCCTACAGTTCAATGTCTTTGTGGGGGAGGAACAAGAAGATTCGCCAAAATGCTAAACCACTATCTATGGCCCCTAACATAGCAGTGACGTGCAGTTCAACAGCGATGTAAAGTTTCCACAAAAGACCGAACTTGACTCTTACATGAGAAAGCCAGAGTGCAACTGACATATGGGAGCAAGAAAATGCGCACAAACTCCCTTTCTCGAGAAAATGAGTTCCTAAACGCTCATTAATGGCAATATAGCACCCACAATGACCAGCCTAGATTCTATATTCACTGTGTGGAATTCTCATTTAATTCATTAATCACATGGGTGTAAAAGCTGATCTCAATTCTTAAATGAAAAGGCCACAAGTGCAACCAACAAATGGGAACAAGAACATGCACAAAAATTCTTTTTCTCGAGAAAATGAGTTCCTAACTGCTCATTAATGGCAATCTAGCACCCACAATCTGAACTCCTAACCAGCCTAGATTCTATATAGGCCAAGTGGAATGCTCATTAAAGCATTAATTACAGACTTTGCAAATCACGCCTCTAAGCCTCTCAATGTATTTATTTTTTCTACAACAGTATCAGGATTGTAGAAGCATTAATACTAAACAGTGCTTATTAGTACATTAAGGAAATTCACTTGTCCCCTATAGCAGCATCTCATCATGGTCTGATGAAAATCAAAAAACAAAGTTTCACTCCACTAGAATGGAGCACGTGCTCCACTCATTGATTTGACCTACCTTATTAACATGCAGAGTTAACGCGCTCAATTACAGGTAATAGATCCATAATAAAAGGTGTTTGTGATTTTTCCAGAAGAAATTAAATGAGAGGTATGACAGAGCTGGGTTTGTCTTTGCGTTTTTATACAAAGGAAGTGGCCTTTTGCCGAATTTGGCTAGAAAAATTGTTTCTCTCGTCCAAAGTAATCAAGCTTTTAGCTACTTTTTTAGCATTTCAGCTAGGCCAAAAATGCCCTTAATTGGCCAAGAGATATGTTTCCGAGAAAATCACAGTTGCGAATGCAAGATTGCCATCAAGAAACGACCATTTTGAAAAATTATATAAATATAAATTCTAAGAAGCTAGAAGATGAGAACGACAATAGTTCTGACGGAATCTTATATCGAGGTTGTGTTGAAATTAAATCGTTCATAACAATCAAATCCAGCGCCGAAACAACGTATAAAACCGTTTCTACGCAAATATATCTGAACTGATAGTACCTTCCAAGTTTGGTGATGAAGGATTGAGTCGAAATCACTGCAACGCGAGATAAATTTGGTGCCTTAGCCGCAACTCCCCTCCTATTCCCTTACTTGAAACAGGCCTAGGTTATGAGTCACGTCGGTATTTTACTAGGAAATTGTTCGAACGTGCATGGCCGGTTATTATGAAATACTTTATAATTATTGTAAAAGTAATGAGAAGGTGGGTATGAGTTGAGTTGAGGCTGTTTATGTCCAAGTCCAAATCCAACTCAACATCATTAATTTGATCATAATTTAACTCAATTCAATTCGTGTAAAAATTGAAACTCAACTCAACACAATCCAACCCAATCAAGTATCAGTCGAGTTGGATTGAATTTGTTAGTTTGTGACAATTTGTCAACAAAGATTAAATTAGTGGGTCAGTTAGACGAAATTATAATTTACTCATGCCTTATATAATATAATATTAAGTTGTTGCAATGACCAAAAAATATGAATTATTTTGGTATTTCATGCTCGGAAATGTTACATGGACATACGATATTAAACAATATGAAGCCAAAAAATATTTTTGGTAATTAAAATATTTTTGTGTTGAATGTGTATTTACTTATACTATTTTTTGTAAAATGCATTCTATTCAAGTCTNCATTAGCAATGTCTGCCTCTTCCTCCTCTTGTTCTTCAACTTCTTCTTCTGGTTCTTCATCTTCAGTTAACTCCTCCTCCTCTTCAACTTCTTCATACTCGATTTCTTCTTCATCCATTAATTAGTAGTATCTAATTTGTGTATGGTTTTCTCAGAATTTTCAACAATTACACAATTTTTCCAACAAGAACTGACATTTTAATCTAAATTTTTCTGAATATTGTAGTTTTTGGAGGTTGTATAAAAAAACAGAGTGACTAAATTTCGTCCAAACAACACTATAACACTTGTAAAGTTTATAAATATAATCGGATTGGATTGAGTGAGTTTATTCAATTTTCATGAGTTAACCCGACCCAACCTAACTCGCCTATACAACCAACCCATCCAACCCGTGTAAAAATAACAAAATACGATCTAATCCAATTGGGTTGGTTCGATTGGGACGATTTTGACGGGGTCGATCAGATTTTGCCCACCCTTAAAAGTAATATTTGATGAGTTTGAAATGAAACAAAGAAAATAAATTGGGAATATAAATCTAAGATAGAGAAAATTGTACTTTCAACACTTTAATTTCATAATTCAATTTTTTATTTTTTTATTTTATGATGAAACACTACAAATAATCAACTTTTTTATATTACATTTTGTACATAAGGATTAATTGTTGGTACATAAATTTATACATTAATTAAAATTTATAGACATGTGAATATAAATAAATGCGTCTACAATAACTCTAGATTCATGTAGATCAAGATTCGTCAAATCAAAATTCATTGAGTCTAGATTAATGTGAATTTTAATTAACTGAAAATTAATAATACGAAATTCATAAATGACAGGGATTTTGTAATATTTATTACATAATGAAAAATAAAATGTAAAATATTATTGAAATAATTGAATTGTAATATGGTTAAAAAATTTTAAAAAATGATTCTCACTTGATGTGATATTTAATATATTATAGATAGCCAAACTTTGTGAACGAATTGGAGAAATGCTTGATTATAAAAAAAATTACTTGAAAATGCATTATATGAAAAAAATAATAATTGTGCTATGTGTATACAATATGTTTACGTAATGATTTACATACGTATGATATGTTGAATTTTTACAATCAAATTAGTTGACCATGCTAAAATTGGTTATGTATTTTTTATTTAACATTTTCAAGTATTGTGAAATTTGCATTATGATATTTTAAGCTCATGTTTTGGCTCCATTAATTTTAAAATACATTTTTTTTTTCAATCACATATTCTTGAATAAAATAATATTACTCGTAAACTTGAAATTTTTACTTATTTTTTAACCACACATTCTTAAAAAAAATAATATTACAAAATACATTTTTTTTTTCAAAAACTTAAAAAAAAAAAAAAAAAACAGTACGAGTTGAAATATTTTACATAAAATGTCCCTCTTCTAGATTGTGATATCCTATTTCTAGGTTTAACACCAAACATTACATGTGAGCTTAATCCAAATGAAAATGTCGAAAATCATCCTTGATTACAGCTTTTGTAAGCCTGAATGCCAATGTACCAACTTTTCCTTTTTATCAGCTAATGAGATTTCTACTTCAAATGCAAAGTTATCCTTCTTGAAAAATATTACCTACGAATGTGAAAATTTAAATAGCGTCAACTCAAAATC
>CAIGRH010292976.1:0-10814 GCA_903798295.1 Fraxinus nigra | reverse complement strand
AAGTGATGTCAAGCCTGATCTGGACACTGATTTGCTGATGCTTAGAGGATATGCTCACTGTGGTAAGCTGGAAAAGATGGAACAAATTTATGAGATTGTAAGAGATCATGTCAATCAGAATGAAGTTCCGTTGATTAGAGCCATGATATGTGCATATTGTAAGAGTTCTGATGTTAATAGAGTTAAAAAGATTGAGGAATTGCTCAGACTAATCCCAGAAAATGATTATAGACCTTGGTTAAACGTGCTCTTGATTTGTTTTTATGCAAGAGAGGATTTATTAGAGCGAATGGAAAATTCAATCAACCATGCATTTGAACGTAATACCTCTGTCACAACAATTGGTGTGATGCGATGCATTATTTCAAATTATTTCCGACACAGTGCTGTGGACAAGCTTGCTGATTTTGTGAAGCGTGCAGAGTTGGCTGGATGGAAAATCTGTCGTTCTCTTTATCATTGCAAGATGGTTATGTATGCAGCACATATGCGCCTTGCTGAAATGGAGAGGGTTCTTGATGAGATGGATAGAGTGAATATGCACTGCTCAAAGAAAACATTTCGGATATTGCGTAATGCCTATTCCAGGTGGGGTCAAAGAAATAAACTTAAGCAGGTTTTAGGGATGATGTGCAAGCATGGATATGGGATTTCTCTGGATGCATGAAGCATAGAAAATGCTTCAATTGAACTACATGTGTTGAAATTATTAGGAACGATTAAGCTAGTAATAGTTCATAATCATTCTGTCAGAGAGATGAACAACAAGTTTCATCAAACTTGAAGGTAAAGTTCTCTGTAATCCTGCTATATTTAGGCCTCATTTTTTTATTTTGACACTTAAGTATGTGTGTATTAGTGGTGAAATGGTTTATGACATTTACTGGAGAATGAATGATAGTATAGTGGTTTTATTTCATGAGACTGCAGGAACCAATTGTGTTACATAACTACAAATGCAACCCTTTTTTAACTTGTGTCTGTTTCACGTGTTGGCTCTGACCATTATTTGCTATGTCAAGACTATATGTACATGTAGCTGTGTATCTTTGACCTTGTGAAATAGATAGAAAATTTTCAAAATTTGATTATTAGGTTATCTGCTGTGGATTTTGTGCTTTACCATGTGGCATTCTTTAATGGTAGTAGTTGTGAATAAAGTATCATCTCAGATGGCTTTCAACATTATTAACAAATGTCGGAACAGATTTGTTGAAGAGCAGAAACTTGTATTTTTTTATTATACCCTTAATATGGTCAGAAGTCCACCAAGCAGTCTTGACTTTCGTTGCTAATGAGTGAATATTGAGGCGATCCATCAAAATGATCTGAGTTTTACCGTTTACGTATGCTAATTTGAGTGCTATTTTGGTCTAACCATCTTGTGTAGACAGGTCTTATTCTCATAATGATGGTTGTTAAAGATCACCAACAAATGAAAGGTAAATATTTGATTTTTCACCTCAAATCAGACCCTTTTTCTCAACAAATCACAACATTAGCCAACAGAAATCTGAAAACCACTAGATTATTAGCCAAAAAATAGAGAAATCATCAAAATTTCCCAACTATTGATTCGTTAATGATACCTTTGATTCATTAACACTCTATCGCTGTCAGCCACGAGGAGTAATTTTCAAGAGTCAAACTTCTAAAATCTTTAAGGGTCACACTGTTCTCTTGAAAACCTGTTTGACTAATATTCATAGCGCTCCAAGAACTTTCTGGGCTCTATTGATCTTAAAAATATGGGGGCTACAGATTTTTTTTTCTTTTCTCACTTCCTTGCTCAGTTTCTCACTCACCACACCACAAAGATCAAGAAAAACAGAAGAAAAATCAGAAAAGATAGAGAAGAAAAAATATATACACGTGAATTAAAGATAAAGAGGGGAAACTCGAGGACATGGTGTGGGGAGAGAGAGAGAGAGGAGGGGGGCAAATGAAAGCGGTGGCAGATATCGACCGTTCAGGTGGGCCCCACCTTATGTAATAATTGCACTTACTTTTACTTATTTCTTCTATGTATTTTCCCAATATAAATTAATTTATGAAAGTTGTTAATTAAGGATATTTTATGGATAACTAATTGTGCGTGTAGCTCTAATTCTACCCAATAAATATGGGATCTTTTTCTCAATAGATTACACATTGTGTAGTGATTCACATACTTTCTCTTCTTATTGTCTTATTCTATCTAGTTTTATTACACTTCAACACGAGGTTCTAGCCAATTTGAGTTAGGAAATGTGATTCTTTTCATTCTGTTCAAAGAAAGACAAGATCTGATTCTTATAATGATGAGATAGCTTATGTTTATAGTCAATCTGGCAACTGCCTCTGTTTGCACCACATCAAGGTCTTCCCCTCCTTATTGCCTGGGATTTTCCGAATCTATGCCCCGATGCACATCTAATATTGCTCGGGCTGAATTTAGGCGTGACCATGCATCATAGATTTATAGAGACTTCTAGCTTCATAACCTTTTAATAAATAATAAAACTGTACTTCTTGATTGAATAGTACTTAAATTGATTACCACAACAATTTCTACCTACTTGAATTACCAATAAGGGTTAAGCAAATAAGCAACACTATTGTAATTTTAGTAGTAATTATTTTCAAAATTCGTAGGACTAGAATACTGATAAAACTTATGTTAAAGCTAGATGATTAAAATCCTCATATGGACTGATCAAGGGAGGATTACAACGTCAAATTTATTGTTATTTTTCTTTTTGGACTTTTAAGAACATGTTTTATAACATGTGCCTTCAAATTCAATTGATAACCTGCTGCTTTCCATGGAGCATTAGAAACGTGAGCTTTGGATGTGTGGAAAAACACAAATATGAACTCGGGAGGTTCTTGTTTTGTACTTGATGTTTTTCCGGACAAGATTTTGTGAGGTGAAGATATTGATCATGACTATTGGCTTTTTTATTTCTCTGTCCATGTATCGTATGATTTGCTGAAAATTTAGATTATGTTATTTTTAATGTTAAATATTTAGTTCTTATAATTATCTCTTACAACATTCACTAATTCCTGTTCTGATCAGAATATAATAGGTTCATTAATTTATCAATTGTTACGTGGAACTGTCTGCACAGCTTAGGCTGAACCTCAAAGTTAAATCTGCTAATTTGATGACAATGGTGTAATTATGTGGAGAGCTCCCATTTTACTTGTTGCCTGTTGACTGGAGTTTCTGCACACGAAGAAAATGCTGATTGCAGATTAATAGAAGCTATCCGGGGAGACATCTAGCCTGGAGTGAAAGTGGTATGTTTCATGTGTTGTATACAAAACCTCATTTATAGGGTTCAGAGTGACAAATGTGGATCATATAATAAATAAGTAAAAAATTGAAGATTTCATAGTGTTCACTCCATGGTGCAGATTTATTTTCAGGATTGCACACACTGTGACTTGTTCAAGCTATCTTGTTGGCCTACATTTGTGCGTGTGGGGATGGGTTCAGGTGGTGAGCTAATTTAATGTGGGAAATTCCTAACTTTTCACCTCTTTTTTTTCATGGGACTTATAGAGACGTTTTCATGGTGATGCCAACTGTCAAAAAATAATATGACTTGCTGATGAATCGATCTCATGCAAACTCAGAATTTCCTATTGATAGCATATTCTATTATTATGATGTAGACGAATTCATATGTGTACATGATTATTAAGATGATCATGATGCATTATGGTTGTTGTCGATTATGGGATCTGAAATTTGAGTAGAGTTTTATATGTACTAGCATATACTAAAGTAGGCTGATAAATTTTGAGATTCAGTGTTACAGTTTTTAAGCTTGTGAAACCAAAGAAACCAGAAATTTTGTGGTGTTAGAAGTTGTAAACAAGGTTCTTATGCTCATAACTAAAATATAGGAAAGGAACCCAACAAAATATTTTGTTTGCTGTGAATTTCAACTCCTGGTATAAGGACTGTCCAAAGGTAGAATCCATTTCTTTACCTTACCACCCCCACTCCACCCCACCTAATAAATCAACCTTTTTGAGTTTTCCTTAGCCCTTTTGTCTAGTAAGCTGCATTCTGAGAATACATTTTCCTTCATTTTCTTGGCTAAATTTCTTCATATTCCAATTCGAGCAGGATAAGGAACTGTAGCATATAAAGTTTAAAACTTATTTAGACGAGAATCTTGTTGTATTTAAACAGAAATCTATATCTTCAATGATTGTGATTTTGAATACATTAGTTTGTTTTGAAAAGGTGGTTGGTCATTGTGATGATCTAAGTGTTGTGTGTAAAGTACTCTGAATCATTTTACTTTGAGTAGACAAAAACGGTCAACCAATTTGAGTTATGGTCGATGATGATGACAATAGATTAAATGCTATTTACCTCAAGCTTCAAATAACCTTCTATCAAAGATAAAGTAATCAAGAATTAATCAAATCAATGTCAAAGATGGAGAGATCCAATGTTTGGACTCATTTCTAATCATTATTTTCCAAGATTGTGATTTATTTTGGTGGGGTGGGGGATTTTAACTTTAGGGTGATTATGGGTAAAGTGTAAACAAGATTATGAAAAGGGGTTGTTTTATATCGGATTAGAATAAATATTACTTGTATCTAATTTTACGCATTTGAACCCAAATTTTAAAATTTTAGGTGTAGGCTTCTAGTATCGATGTTTTTTTGATATGCGGGCATGAATTCAAAGATCACACTTTGCAAAGTAGTGCGATTTTTACCGATGGTTATGTAGTTATGTTCACCTTGTACAAATTATCTTAAAAGTGTGTTTAGGAATGATTGTCCTTGTTGAATAGTACTTACGTATAATTGTTTATTTTACTATATGAAATTCTTTGTTTAAATGAAACAATTCTATAAAAATGATAATTCTTTCTGCGTTAACACAACTCTCCTTTTGTGTATAGAGGTGTTGAAATAGATTCTTGTGTGGTCGGCACAGCCTCTGATGCAGTTATTTTAGCTAGTCTCATCCCGTTTTACACCCTTTGTATATTTACTAAGAGTGATTTTCAACAAAATCAAGAGCAACCATTGAGGAGGAATATACGTATCTGACTTTGCAAAACTTGTACATAAGGAGAATATGATTATAAGTAATTTGATCATATTATAAGTTTTAAGGAGCAAGCAAACACCAATCAGCTAGTGATACCTAAAACAGACAAAAAGAACAGTGAAAAAATGTAAAATGACAACTTTCTTGGAGCAATCAAAATCCAAATGAATTGCTTCATGAAATGGAGTTTACCCTATTATCACCTTTGGTGTAAAGTAAGACACTATGGAAAAAGAAGTTGAAAATATTTTAGTTATATATTAATGCATAATATATATCTCTCTCAACTTCTCGATGTCACACGACACTTCTAATGTAATTAGGATACTTTTTGCTGGTGTATGACCTACTGTCAATAAGCGATACAAAGGCTTACTTACGATAATCACTTGATGTAGCATAATATGAAAGAAAAAAAAATAGAAGTTTAATCATCATTTTTGACTTCTATTTAAAATCATGACAAGATAAACACACGTGATGACATCGAAATACACAATTATGTCAAGATATTGCTTGCTCATGAAGTCAAGTATTTTTCCCAAACATGATAAATGACAATGATTCAATCAAGACTTTTGAGTATTTTGAAGTTACGTATTAATTCATTATATAATAGATTACACTTATTTATAAGTAGAAATAAATCGAGAGATATCATATGCAAAAGTTTCCCAGAGTACAAGGGGCACGATGACTAAATTCCATCTTTCCCCTCCCTCCAACTTATCAACAATTTGTCTAGGACTTCTAATTCAACAATGACAAGCACAACAAATAACATGTTTGGCAATTCTTTTGAGAAGTCAAAAGTTACTTCTGAGAGATTAAAAGGTTACTTTTGAACATATTTGAATAATCTTTTTGATGTACTTAATCTAACTAAAAGAGCTTTCAGATAATACAAGAAACGGAAATCCTGCCAAAAGACCATAAATGGTGCTCTTTGTGGACAATTCAATTTTTATAACACATAAAAATTTTAACAAAAATCTTATAATCGCCTTAAAACGATAAATCTAACAACAAATTATACACCTTTCAGCAAAAGAATTTTTGCATCAATACTTCTTTTTGGTATAATATTCATGGAAGAATTAACAAATACAAATTGCATCATTACTCTTATCACCATAGAAAAAAGACCTATAGATATACAAAAGTACAAATACATGCAGCCCAAAAATAGATGGACGAATATTTTCAGCTCAATACCAGATAAGTTTGGATGTTCAATGAATAAACCCCATCACAAAATAAGCCAAAAAAATAAAGTAGTTCCCAGATAAACAATGAGATATCATATATTTCTACAGAACTTGTATAAAAAACAATATGATAACGGTACCAACAACTCCTCTACCAGATGTTATGTGAAGAAAGTATAAAATTAAGTACTTTCAGCCAAATGCACAAGGATAAGTTGCTTTCTGCAGTACCGAAATAAGCAATCTTGAATCTTCCCATATGGAATGTGTTTCTTGACCATGAACAGGAAGGCAATGATCTTGTGACGGAGATGGTTCATGTTAAGATGCAAAATCTAAGACACGACAGAGTTAAAAACAAAAATAACTCTTTACAGAACATAACATGCTAAAAGTGAGGGAAAAAATAACCCCCCAAGTAAAATATTGAGATTCTGTTAGGTGTACATAGCTGCATGTAATTGAGTTGATGTAAATATGTATCAACAGTTAGGATGGATAAAGCTCTTGATCTCGTCCACGAGGCAATGGAAATGCTCGTTATTTGGCAAGAAGTAGAATCCGATTGTTGCCTTTTCAAGATATAGGAGCTTTACTTCGTGCCCAGATTTCTTGAGCCCTTCAACATAATCCAATTGCCAATCTTGAATAAGATCAAACCCTGCTACAACAACTAGGCTTTTCGGAAAATTAAGTCCCTCGATACTTCTATTCCTTGGGCCGAATATGTTACAGGCTGGATGGTCTCTATCTTCTCCTTCTGGTAAAAATGCTCTCCAGTACCAATCCCTATCTTGAATCGTTACAAAGTATTTCCTGTCCAATCTTTTCTCCGATTCCTTTCTCTCTTGCCCACCAAACATTGGATGAAGGAGAATATTACCCAATACTTCAACACCCTCTTCAGCAGCCCGTGCAGCAACATGGTGCGCTATATTCCCACCCGAGCTATCACCTGCCAAATATACGTGAACCTTTGAATCCTTCCCACTCCTAAGCCATGATTTCGAGTGAACCCACTTAAGAGCAGCCCATCCATCATCGTAGGCACACGGGTAACGATGTTCAGGTGATCGGCGATAATTCACAGATACAACAGCAGCCTTGCATATGTTGACAAGACGACAACAAAATGTATCATAAATAGCACTATTGGCTGACGAATGAGTAAAGCTCCCCCCATGGAAGAACAGTATTACAGGAACAATTTCACTAGTGCTCAATGGCTTTTCAACTTCTACAATCCTCCGTCGAGCGTCATTCTCAAGGGAAGACAAGTAAACCCGGTTGAAAAGGCTCGTGGTGCAATCTACAATATCGAAAGAGTAAACCCCGTCTACAGGATTCAGATTCTCGGGGACTTTTCGATCAAGAAACTCAGCTAAATCACGGTTAAATGTGCCATCTGGACGGCGAAGCATGTTGTAAGCAAGCTTGAAATTGGATATTAGAACCCATGTATTCAGTGGAACCACCCTCTGCAAAAGAGTGTTTCAAGCTCTAATTAAATGTTCATCTATCAATTGCAGCACAAAATGAAGGTGAAAACCCTAAAACTGAGTGAAGAAATTGCTAAGACACATGTGTCTGACCTAGACTATCGAACCAGTAGAACTAATCACAATAAAAGAAAAAAAATCTGAAAACAACGCGTGGAAGGAAACCAAATCAGAGCAAATAAAAGAAAAGAAGAGGGAAAAGGGGAATAAAAACAACCGCAAATGCGAAGGTAAAGATTCGAATTCTCAGCACAAATCAGACCCTTTTTCTCAACAAATCTCAACTTTCACCAGCAAAAATCTCAAAACCCACAAAATTAATCTGCCAAAAATAGAGAAGTTTTCATAAAATCCCCCAATAAATTATGAGCATATTCGAGTGATTACCTTCGATTCACTAATTTTTACTTCACTACTGCCAGCCATCAGGAGTAATTTCAAGAGCCGAACTTCTAAAACCTTAAAGCGTCACACTGATCTCTCTTGAACAACCTCTGTTTGACTACTATTCATAGCGCTCCAAGAACTTTCTGGGCTCTATTTATTATAGAAATATGTGGGCTACAGAACAAAAATCATAAAAGATAGAGAGGAAAATGTATACGTACTTGAATTATTATTAAAGATAAAGAGACGAAGCTTGAGGAAGCGGTGTGGAAATTACTAAAAATAGAGAGAGAGAGAGAGAGATGGGGGAATAGAGTCAAAGGCAAGGCAAATGGAAGAGACGACAAAAGGGACGGCCGATATCGACTGTTCAGGTAGGCCCCACCCGACCTTTTTCATACACACCCCTTTTATTTATTTATTTCTTCCATGCATGTATTTTCCGATTTTAAATTTATTATGCGTTGATTTTTTAGGTTTTTACAAATAAAAATATGGACAAATTTATTTGTACCAATACGGGGTCGTCACTTGTCAATTCGATCAAAAATTATGTAACATGTTAGATACACGTAGCATAGCCTAAAAATATTGGGTTTTAGGTAGAGGAAATCTAAAATTAATTAATTTATACTTTGTTCATTCATGATTGACAAATTGAGTTGTGGAAGTATTTTGGCAACCATCTTGATAAGAGGTTATGGGCCTGTTCGGTAGAGATTAAAATTGAAAAATTAGTCGTTATTGTTGACTTTTATTAGACGAGTGAGACCCCATAACAGTCATATTTTCAATTTTAATTAAATTTTAATTCCTATCGAACGGGGCCTATGATTCTCTTGTTAAATTATTTTATTACTTAATTTTGCTATAAGTTTTCTAGAATCGAATGAAAATACATAATTATATATTCATCTACGTGGAAATGATGAAAGTTAAAGTTAAGAGATAATGAGAAGTTCACTATAGTAGGAACCTTGTCCATCTCCATTTAGCAGTGTGGATGAAGTAATTTAATCATTTTAATATCAGGGATCTTTATCAGAGAGTTGTCGGATGCTCCAACCAGAGGAAACCAAGAAAGAAGAGCCTCGCAATTGTTTGAGTCACATTCTTCTACTCATTTTCATCCACACATTTTTTAATAAAATAATATTTTACATCACATAATCTTTCCTTTATTTTTAACCACATATTCACAATCACATCATTAAAACAAATGCATTCTCTTCTAAAAAATGTGCATCAAACACATTTTAAATGTGATATTTATAGAGATGGTTTGAGCCTAAGCTATTCTTGACATTTTGAGTATTTTTCCAGTTAATTTGACCTAATCTTATTGGATTTCGACACTATCGCAATCATAATTAGGGATGATAAAGGAGCAGGTATGAGAAGAGTCAATCATTTCCACCCTCGTTCTGTTGTATATTTTTGTCACTTTATTCCGTCACCATACCCGGCTAAAGCATGACAGGCTTACCCCATTTATCGTCCTGTTTTATTTTTCTCTGTCTTTAGTTAGTATTATTACTTTTTTTTCCTTCCAATTTTGTTAAGAACAACTTATGTTCTCTTTAAAAATAATGATAAATATTTTATTTTTATTTAATAAAAAATATAAATTTTAAATTAATTTTAAATGTGGCGGGTAGCGAGGCAGGAACTATGATTCCCGTACCCGCGTCGGGCAATGACCCCCGCCCAATCTTGTTTACCTAGTTATGTAGGAAATTCGCAGATATTAGATTGAACAGATTTTTTTGACATCCCTGATCATAATATTCACTTGGTATCCTTTATAGTGATTCATAAATATAAATGTCTCTTCCTTCCAACCTAAAAAGTCATCGATAATTCTCCATGTACATAATCCACGTACATAATGAGTTACACAAGCATATGTGGAAGAAATCCGGCCGTGGATGTGAAGTGTGGAAAAGTCAAAAATTGTAGACTACCGATAGATGCGCACCACATGTCAATTATGTAATGTATTATGTAAATGATTATGTACTTGTAGCATGGTCCAAAAGTCATATATACTCCGCTGGCAAACTTGACAATTTGACCTTTGTTGATGTTAGGATGGCAACAGAGTCAGGGTAGTCATTCTCGTNTAGCCCTATTCCTAATAGATTGACCCCAAAATAGCATATCCAAATTATAAGAAAGCCAATAGACGCCACAATTGCGGAATTTATACCCTTCCATTTTATATTGGTATGATTATGTACTTGTAGCATGGTCCAAAAGTCATATATACTCCGCTGGCAAACTTGACAATTTGACCTTTGTTGATGTTAGGATGGCAACAGAGTCAGGGTAGTCATTCTCGTTGCCAACTCCTTTCTAGTTTTTCCCTTTTGCCTCGCCTCTATCCTCACTTAAGGAGAGTTGGAACAGGGGGTGAGGCAAAGCAAGAGACCTCTACCCCAGTAGGTTGTTGACTCTATCGTTATTACAATCTTAATAACGTTTATAGATGTTCGTTCACTTAATTCTCTCCCTTTATACTTGAAAAGGCATCTATACGGGCCGCCCAACTTGGTAGTCCCAGTTGGGGGGATTTTCAATTTTATTAATGTTAGGTTTATATATTGAATTGGCGATTATGGGAACAAAAAGACCAACATGAACGATTAT
>CAIGRH010292948.1:0-16290 GCA_903798295.1 Fraxinus nigra | reverse complement strand
GTGGCTCCTCCACTCTAGAGCCATTATCTCTACAAATGGAAACCACCTTATTCTTGCCATAATGACTTTTCATTGCTTTGAAGAAGAAAGCAGTATTTTGATCCCCTAAATTCAGTCACTTAACACGAGCTTTTTGTCTCAAAAAGCTTTCCTCAGCCCTGCCCAACTCACAAAATTCCTGTTGTAATCGAGCCTCATCTCTATGTAAAGATGAATACAAAGGTGAATGCTGAATCAAACACTGAACACGCTCTAACTCAGTCCGACCACGAGCAACTCTCGTAGGTAGATTTGAAAAATGCTCCTTATTAAACTCTTCCAAGGTAAGCTTCAGCTTCTTCAACTTCGAACACAGACAAAACATGGGAGTACCTACTACAGCTTCATCCCAAATCCGAGCCACCAAAGAAAAGAAATCCGGGTGATCCATCCAATAATCAAAGAAACGAAATGGAGTCTTCTTGTGTGGTAGCCCCGCAAGTTTCACTACCATAGGAGAAAATTCTGACACACCAGCAGGAAGAAAGGTAGCTTTAGATCCCTGAAACTCGTCCTCCCATTTCGAATTCACCAACACACGATCAAGTTTCTTAAGAATAGGGTCAGATACATGCTTGTTAAACCATATATATAAACAACCATCAAATTCAAATAATCCAAACCCACAGTTGCCAAGTAATTCCCAAGATCGTCTTGCCATGCAGGCCAAGAAGAAGAACCACCTTCCACTTCTGAAGGAGATATAATCAAATTGAAGTCCCCCATGACCACCCATGGCAAGTATGCAAACCCTCCATGCCTACCTACTAAATCAACCCACAGATCAACTCGCTTAACTGGGGTATTATCCCCATATACCACTGACACCATACAACTCCATTTACCATTACATGCATTAATACGAACATGGATAGCTTGAGCTGAACAACCCACCAGCAAAACATCTACATCATTCGGATTCCAACATACCCAGATTTTGCCAAGTGGAGAACAATTAGAATTAGTAAGAATACTCCAAGACTTGCAGATGGCATTCGCCACCTTATTTTGATTCTTCTCCTTAACTTTAGTTTCCACCAACCCACACAGAGAAAGCTGACTAGAAGAAATAAGACGCTTTACTTCAGTTTGTTTAAGGGGGTCATTTAACCCTCTGACATTCCAGCATCCAAAATACAAAATTAAAGTCAAGGAGAGAATCACAACCTCAATATGCCTAAAGTCATCTCCCTCCCATAGGGGAGTGATGCTTCTTACCCTTCTTATGCCTTCTCCCCGACCCATTCTTCTTTTTTTTTGAAGAGAATCTATAGCTTTTGTTGCCAACATGTTAGAGAGAGGGGTAGAAGTATCGTTGTTCTCTTCATTTAGAATGACAAGTGAAACTGGAGACTCTTCCACTTCTTCAGTAGTCCCATTAGGCAACATGGGAGATACATCAGAATTTGAGACCACTAGCTGCTTATCAGGATTATTAGCTGAAGATGCTTTATCAACACTTCCATGAGCCATCTTGAAAACCACCAACTCCTTATCAATATCACTAGGTGAAGGTTGTTGATCAACCTCATCCTGTACCTCATTAGAATTATTTGCCAAAATATGAAAGCCACCTTCTTGAATAGGAACAGCAACACCAGAATCAACCCTACCTGTAACCTTCATCTTTTGAGAGATATGGGTCCACTCATCATTGATAGGTGGTTTCTCATTAGCTACACCACTTTGGCCAGCCTCTTCCTTAGCAACCCAAACCTTGGCAAGTTTTTTACTCTCACTAGGCTCAGGTAGAGAAGAGCAAGAGTGACCAAATACCCCACATTTCGAACATTTAATGGGTACCCATTCAAACTCAGCACGAATAGATATCCAATCCCCATTTGCACAGCGAAAATCAAAGTCCTTCACTAAATCCTCCAAAGCATTAATCTCAACACAAACACGTGCAAAGCTGAGACGTTTACATGTAAGAGTAATCGCATTTGCACGTAGAGGGCGTCCCACATCACTAGGTACATGACTCAACCCCTTCGTTGTCCAGAACTCAAAAGGGATATTATAAAACTTCACCCAAACAGGAATGCAACGCAAATTCTCCTCGGCCAAAGTCATATTAGGTTGCCAACGTTTAAGAATAAGTGGTCTGTTAGCCATATGCCATGGCGCTCCTTCAAGAACTAAAAGTGCTTGACGAAGAGAATCGAATTTGAAAAAATAGAACCCAGCATCTGATGACAGAACCTCCTTAAGGCCAAATCTATCCCAAAGTTTATGAGCAATGGAATTCACAACTGGGAAAGCCAACTCCCGACAAAGTAGCCAACCAAGGTCGTCCTCCATATTTCACAACCAGAGGCCGCCACTTCTACAGGGGGAGCCACCTTTACTCGGCCATTATCACAAAGGGGTTTGATATAATTTAAGTCCAGTGAAAAAGAATCAAGGTCCAATTCATTAACGTGAGACTCATTTAGTATCTTAGCATAGGATTTAGGCCTCAATTGCCCCAATTTTGCAGTCACTTCACCCTCAGTTGGAGGAATGTGGGTAGAATTATTCAATTGCAATACATTATCATCTCCAAAAGAAACAGCCTTTACCGTTTGGATCGAGGCCTCTGTCTGCACGTTAAGATCTTGGTCAGTTTTTGTTGATAAATCTCCATGGAAACCGGCGCCTATGTGAGGTGGTATGTTTGGTGGTTGATTTGGACCATGGGTCTGACCGGATAGCAAGATACAACCAGGTTGAACATACGCGGAGTGAGCGGCTTCGGTGACTCCAGTGGCTGACTTAGGTGGCGTGAGGCCAGGTGTGGAATTGGGTTGGGAAGAGGGGGTCTTGCCGTCGCCAGTGATGGTGGGTTCCGGCGGTTTGAGAAGCGGGGGGGGAGGTTGTTTTGGTAGGAGGGGATGGCGGCGGCGGCTGTGACTATTTGGACAGAACAAACACCGCCGAATTCTCTCTCTCTCTCGTGGCGTTCTTCGAAATCTCCTTTCCCGCTCCGCTTAACTTCTTCACTGCTCAATCTACTGTGAACAACAATTACAGTATTATTGGTATATTTTAGTGGGTGCATGGAATCTCTACCGAATGCAGTGGCACTTACAGTTACATGTTAATCTGAGCAGCACTGTGTGCTTCAGTGATTGGATGACCTCCACATGCCTTTGTTAGGTAGGCAAACCAAAATTAATTAGCATTATCACCTCTCTTTTTTCCACTGCCTTCCAATTTTATTTTTATTCACTGATAATGCATGAAATTGGCTTTATTGAATGTGCTATGTCGGTGTGGCGTTTCAGTTTCTTTAATGTTTCAGTGTGCGTTTTTAATACGTGATTTGAAATACGGAAACTATGATTATTCGCGAAGCACTTAGGAGTAACTGTTAATTGTGAATTTGAAATTTTTAGGCTAACTTATGTTGCAGATATTGCTACTGCACAGCCTTGTTCTTGTTTTTGTAACAATATATTGGCTTTTAAGTTTCGGGTCCACGTTCGTACTAAGTCTGCAATTGGCAATGAGAGGACGTTGACACTTTCAATTTCTTGGGAATCTTTCTGTATTGCGGAAAAAGTTAAAAAATTTAACTCGGAGGGTGTTGGAGTATGGCGTGGTGGATTGATGATAAAGGCAGTTGCTACCCTTGAATCTACTTGTGTAACCCAGAAAAGTGAAGAGGTGAAAGATCATCAGAACACTTGGGGGATGGATATTGATTCAAGAAGCTCTAATTCCTCCATGGATGAGCCACAATCTTCAAGTGAGGACCCAACAGAAGTGGATGAAAGAGAGAAGTTGAGGCGGATGAGGATCTCCAAAGCAAATAAAGGGTACACGCCTTGGAACAAAGGCAAGAAGCATAGTCCAGGTAAGATAGTACTAGAGATTAATGTTGAGCTTTAATAATTGTAAGTGTTGAATATGCGCAGAAACCCGACAGATAATTAGAGAGAGAACCAGGATTGCAATGCAGGATCCTAAGGTGATGTCATGTAAGAAACTAAGAATAGTTTTACCCAAATCCCAAAAAAAAAAAATGAAATTATCCTGATGATAGAGATTTTAAATGACAAAGGACAGGGTATTGTGAAATCATGTCCTATATTGCATGATAGAAATTGCAGCCTATGCAGATAACTTGGTTTAGACTCAAAGCAATCAACTGCACCTCTGGAATTGAAAAACCTTTTCTCACTGCTTCGACATCAAAGTCACCATTATACCAGTATTTGCATATTTGTGAGTTGATTCATCAGTGTTCTTGAAACCTCTCCACCTATTACCCCTATGTATGCTTTGATGTTTTCCTGGTTGTCGTGGTTGATCAAGTGATCTGTGAAATATTTGATCTTCTATTACTACTAGCTTGGTCTTAGAGAAAAGTCCATCTATCAATATGGGATTATCATAACATGACATACCACTGCTGTCATGAAAGTTCTTCCTTCTTTGCTCATTCTTCCATGTAAAACCATGCATTATGAAAATCTGAATTTGTTTGTTGAACCCAGAAGCTTTTTTGATATTTATCCAAGGGTGCATATTCTGTATATTCAGTATTGATCAGTATATACGGAAAATAAATTATTGATTGTTCTTAATAGCTACCTTGTTCATTAAGCTTTATCAGCAAAGTTTTGGCTATTATCATAATCTCCTTTAACATCTATCTAGATTTTTCACCTAAACCCTATAATCACATGAATAATTTGTTGAAGAAGATTTCAACTTCTGATCATGAGCTTTCACCAGCATATCTTAAATCCATTACATTACCACTTGACTAAGTTATCAATATCTTCTTGTTATCTTACTCTCAGCATATTGAGATTGTAATTTGCACTGACAAGTTTAGTGTACACATGTCAAGATGAAGTTATCTAACCTGGGGCATGCTCAAAAGTGTGTTTCGTTATGTCATATATTTTTGTTTGAGATAATTTCTGGTATTGCTTATCTCAACTGTTATGTTTTTGATTAAATACAACAGTCATAAATTTATTATTATAGAAGTGCCTTGTTCAGGTAGACTAGCTGTATGCTGATCCATTTATTGGAGGTAGATAAAATTTTTGGTTGACTCGGTTTTAGACATGTTGTAACTCACCATCAGCCGAACTACATTAAATCTTAACTTCACTAAAAATTTATCGTCTCCTTGTCAATGGTTTACCGATGCTTTTGATTGATTGAAACTTGTCATTTAAGTTTCATGACATTAACACTATAGAATTCATTAAGCCCATTGATTACTTATGGTTGTGGTCTATTTTTAGTTTTGCTAGAAGAATGAACATTTAGATCTTCAATTGCAAATTCTGCATCATTTTACAACACATTTCATCTCTGCTGAATATACAGTGAAGAAACAAGGATGAGAATCGGTGTTGGTGTCCAACTAGCTAGGGTGGGAAAAACGCCGTGAGAAGTTGATGTTAAAGGAGACCTGCTACTATGTGTGGCAGAATTTAATTGCTGATCCTGCCAGAAGAGGCGTTCTTGGTGAGGAAGAATTGCAGTGGGATACATATAAGATTTTGAATGAACAGCTTGAGCAGGAGTGGTTCCAGAGTGTTGAACAGAGGAAAGGGATGCTAATGCCAAAGGGAAGCAAGAGAGCACCCAAATCTGCTGATCAGAGGAGGAAGATTTCAGAGGCCATCTCTGCCAAATGGGCAGATCCAGTAAGNTGTGGCAGAATTTAATTGCTGATCCTGCCAGAAGAGGCGTTCTTGGTGAGGAAGAATTGCAGTGGGATACATATAAGATTTTGAATGAACAGCTTGAGCAGGAGTGGTTCCAGAGTGTTGAACAGAGGAAAGGGATGCTAATGCCAAAGGGAAGCAAGAGAGCACCCAAATCTGCTGATCAGAGGAGGAAGATTTCAGAGGCCATCTCTGCCAAATGGGCAGATCCAGTAAGAGTTTCAAATTCTAGTTTCCTATAGTTTGAGTTCCGGTTAAAATGACATCTTATTGATATTTAAAAATGGTCTGTGTATAAAGCAAGTACTACCTATCTCCAATTAATGTTTAATTTGAAGACATTTTTATTGTAGCTTGGTTCCCATGATTTCATGCTTACTGATTTGAATCGTCATACATATTTCATGAAATTCTCTAAAGTAGTTCTATCGTTTTCTTATCTATTCTTTTCATTTTCTGTTTGATATGGTACTTTCAGGCATACCGTAATCGGGTTTTGGTCTGTCTAAATTTTATGGCATACCAGATTGGGTTGAAAGAAAGCCAAGGAGAAAACCAAGCGAAGGTGGTCAGACCAGAAAAAAACAAGAAGGTTAATGAGAAAAATA
Source organism: Fraxinus nigra (assembly GCA_903798295.1). NCBI lineage: Eukaryota > Viridiplantae > Streptophyta > Magnoliopsida > Lamiales > Oleaceae > Fraxinus > Fraxinus nigra. The sequence continues at coordinate 9,968 of CAIGRH010292948.1, read as the reverse complement.
ATCTTCGGAAGCCTGAGACTAAAAGTGAAATTCAACGAATTAGATTAAAGAGAAAAAATACACCTTCGTACAAGGACCCTTTGGCAAGTTCAAAGTTGGAGATGTTAAAGAACATGAGAGCACAAAGAGCTGCTGCTGAAAACAAAAAAAATGAAGTCATTGCTAGAGCAAAGTAAGTTTCCGTTTTATATGTATATATTTTTGCCTTTAGATGTATTAAGATTTGATATTTCATTTTAAAAGGTCGACCTTGTTAAGAGGAGTAGCCCAAAATCTTTATTAATTAGTATATGTCAATATCATTTATCGATGTGGGATATATATCTCTTAACACGTCCACAAAAGATGGTGGTTCATTTGAGCAGACCAATCTTGAAACCCACGTGCTCATTTTAGAGTCTTAACGAGATCGAATCGCTCATTAGAGCATAATGAGCTATGATACCATATTAAGATTTGGGGTTCCATCTTAAAAGGTCGACCTTGTTAAGAGNACCATTTTGTTCTTTGCCAAAACCCCATCTCTCATAGTGGGGACTTCAAATAACGAATTTGTTTCTAATTTTATCAATTGACAGAAGCAAAATGATGCGATTTTGTTGACTATATGTGGAGTTATCAATTACTATAATGGTTTTTCAGGACCATATTGAAAATTTTAGATGGTCTGTGTGTTAAGATTTGGGGTTCCATCTTAAAAAGTCAACATTGTTAAGAGGAGTAGCTCAAGATCTTTATTAATTGGTCCGCGTCAACATCATTTATCGATGTGGGATATATATCCCTTAATAAGATGTACACTTACTTTACTTTGTCAGGTGTTACTAGTTTTAGTGAATATTGCCTCCATTGAATCTAGGGATCTATGAATGAAAGAAAGAGATCAGAAAGCAAAGCAGTAAAAGAAAAGGAAAAGAAATCCACTAGTTGATTTTGTTTTAATTTATTATTTTTGTTATGAAATGAACGAGATACAAGAATAGCTCTGATACCACTTGTTGTGAAATCAACCACCAGAATGAATTGTTGAAGTTATATTACATAATAATAAAATATTTGATCAAGCAAAAGAATAATAAAGACAATAAATATGTCACATGAATTAAGAGATTTTATTGACTCAAGATTAATGGAGATGAGAGAAAATTACAATGGATCCTATCATTTTAGTAATTTATTTTCTCACGCTTATCAAATTGTATAGAAGAGCCTAATATTTATAGGGAATATATAGGAACGTCCAAACCCCCTTGATAGTTGTTGATGAAGTAGAATGCCAAAAAATCGAGTCCAAAACGAAATAGGAATGAAAAACATGAAAAAAACCCAAACAGAACAGGTGGCGCTCGCCTCTGGGCAATTTGCCGACTTATTTATTTTTTGTTCTCAAATTGTTTTTTCCACGCCGAACTCTTCTTCAAGTTCAATACCAATTTTCAACTCCTAATGTGCTTCTAAAATAGAAGTTCAATTTGATATAGAATTCCAATAGCATTTCAAACATGAATTTTCCTTGATGTGTACTTCAATTAGAGTTTTTCAATACTTCAAACAAGGAATTCGGTCACACCCAAATTCCAACAATTTTATACCACATTCTTATACAAAACAATAGTGATCTTGTGAAAGTTTAATCTCGCTGTTTTCTTCTTGTTAACCATAGAAAATGTTTGCTTTTTTCTCGAACTTAAGCGTGTGAAATTTGCCACGACGGAGAATTTTGGAATTTAATAGCACATCCTGCATGATAAAACAATTTGCAGGTTATTGATTGCTGAAGCTAAGAAGGCTGCAGCGGCCCTTGAAATTGCTGCAAAGAATGGCCCTCTTGCTGAGGCTTCCCTGGTTGAAACCAGAATGCTTATTGCTCAAGCAATTCAGTCAATTGAATCCATAAAAGAAGGAGATCTAGTCTCCGACCAATACGACAGTAATCTTCAGGCTTCATCCAAATTAGTACCCCATGTCGAAGTGGATACAATTACAGAAATTGGAAGTCCGAGTCACGTTGATCCAAGAAAAGAAAATGGTGATCAAAGCTCAGGGTCAAGTGATACTGAAGCTGAGGACGTTGGAATTGATGTTTTTTTCAGATTTGCTGAATGAAAATCCAACGATGTCGTGTGACACCGGTTCACTCTAAATAGGGGAAAAATATCAGAATACTTTCAGTGATTTTCCTCCACTAGAGTTGATGAAGTACTCCAACTCTTGCCGATCCTAAACCATTTGGGATCAAAGAGTCGGCGCAAAAACTACCGAAAGGGTTGAAAATTCAAGTAGCCATGACCAAGAAATATATATTTGTGGAAGGATGGTCGAAGTTGCGGAAGAAAATTAGGTTAGTTCATAGTTACTGGAGAGTTTTATGTAACGTATCACAAGTAGTATGGTATTAAGAGCTTCATCTGGTTCCTCTTGATTAATGATTGGAATACTCTTGAATCTCAGGTATCCTTATCGAATCATGGGACGAAAAAAATATCAGTTTAGCAGATATTAATTCAACTTTTATTAATGTGTATATCTACATTTTATCAAATGGTCACCATATTGTCTAAATTTATAAATTATCTCTCGATTTGTTATAAATTCTCAAATCAATGAAATAGTGGCTAGTTATTTCAAAGCATTAAGAATAGAAGTAAAATCAATACATAAAATAATTACTTACGGAAATATTGAGAATTGAAGTTAAAAGTTCAAAACTAGATTACATCGTTCTTTCCAAATATTGATTTAGTTACACATCATAATGGAAGAAAAACACAAAGTGGTTTTGAGTATATTGCCAGATTCAAAGGAAAAAAGAGTAAAAAAAAAACTTTTTCGCACCAAGTTCTTGGAACCGTGACTCATTCTTTCTCTTCTTCCTTCTATATTCTCATTTTTCCTCTTATGTGTGTATAACCCTTTTGACCTAAATTAGGTCTTCATATAGTGCGAACCACCTTGAAAGTCATGGCCCTCGAAAAGGATCAAATAACCAAAAATAAAAAGACAAAACTTGATTTTTGCTTCGGATGGGCTGCAATAATTTTATTTATTTTTCTCCGATCCTTACCCAATCGGTTCTTCTTGATGTTATTGTTGAGAACCAGCCAAATAATTAAAGAATGAGAAAAATATGAGTAATGTGAAAATAATGAATCGCACAACAAACAACCTTTTTGTGGAAGAGAAGGAAATTTTTTTATAGCAAGAAACTAAAATTATTTTGCAAGATTTAATATTCTCAATCTAAATCTAAACAGTTCTCTCAATCTTCTAATATATACAACAATGATCTAATTGTTATTTTGAGTCTATAAAGAGCTTACACCACGTGAAGTTTATATATATGAGCCAATCTTGGAATTATGGATGAAGTAGAACACAAAAAACTATGTCGAAACCAAGTAGAAGTCAAATTTTCCTGTCAGCTGACGCTTCGACACCCTGTGCTAGCCATGTTGCCTATTACTTCTTGCTTGGCACTGGCACCACGACGCCCAACCCCTGTTCACCTCCTTCTCTCCCGGCTCCGCTCCCCGATGCCTTTGGCTTCGCCCTTGTCTTTTCAAAACACTTCTTTATCAATCCCAAAGTCCTTATTCTAATCAAACTCTCAATCCATGATAAAATTTGATCCCTTATCAAATCGACTTTCAAACCAACATTATCTAGGCTTCCTCTATGAATCCAACTTTTAAATCACATAGAATTTGAATCACAAATATAACAAATTTCACATTGACACAAATTCCACTGAAAGAGTTAAGTTTTCACTCTTCAAGTTATTCTCCAACTTTTCTATCATATCCTTTTCGGGCACACCATGCCCATGTCAGGCATACTCAATAACTATGAATTTATTCCATGCCCTCCTTACCAGCAGAACTATCTTGCGCGCCAACCTTACTTGAATCATCTAGTTCACTTCCAGCTCTAATCAAGTCACCAAAACTGCTCGAATCCCCCCGAGCAAAATGATCAACAAGATCACAACCAGCTCCACCTGAGCTACTGGAGGATTCCCCTATATCATTGTTCGAATCACCATGAACAACTCGATCATAACCAACTCTACCTGATTTATTGATTATTGAACCATAAGCTGCATTCACAATGATCGCCGAACCTTCTAACATATACAACCGAGGCTTTCTCCATCCCTTAACACAACTCGGGCACCCTCACTAATTTTCAGAACTCCATCTACATTGGTATATCGTACCCTTTTGAATCAAGAAATACTCAAAGAAACTACATTCCCATTTATACCTGAAATATATCAAACTAGGCCAAGTGTTCTAACCTTCATCAAACATCTTGATTTTGACATTACCAATCTTGATTATTTTACAAGGTTCACCATCATCATGGAACCCCTTGTAATTGTTTCATATGAAGAAAACAAATCCCGATTTGAACATTTATGAAAAGTGTAAGCCGAATTAAGAATTCAATCATCATTAGGTTATGAGTCATCATGGGTAATTGTCAAAAGATTTGCAAGAATGACATTACTGGAATTTTCTGGTTGTATTGACATTATCGAAATTTTCCAGTTGTTTCTTCTGATTTGTAGTAGCAGACATATTCTGTCACTCATAGCAATCCCTCTTCGTGTGTCTCTTACTATTGCAATACCAACAAACTTTATTACTGTTGCTATCATTGACTCTGCCATTTCCATGATTACATGTCTTCCTCTCACGAATAACAAAAGTCTTGGCCTCAGAACCGACAATCAGATGTTTCATCTTCTCTTGAGAATAAAGCATATTTTATATCTCGCCATAGTAAAGTATCTCGACTATAGAGAATGGTATCTCCAAAAGTCACATATGAAGGCGACAATGACTATAACAAGATCAGCTCTGAATCCTTTTCATTATATTTGACCTCCATGGTCTTCAAATCAGTGACGATTTTCTTGAATGCCGATAGATGATATTCCAAAGATCTACCTTCCGTCAAGAGATGAGAATACAAGCGTTGTTTCAAGTGTAACTTATTGTTAAACTCTTTGTCATACAAATTTGTTCCAATTTTAATCACAACTCAGTTTTGTCCTTTATCGCGTTTTGAATAATTTGATTTGAAAGATGAAAATGTATCTGTGATAAGACTTTTCGACCCTTACGTTGCTTCTCCTCCGCAATCATTGTTGCGAGCTTGCTATCTATCCCTAACAAAGTATCATCAAGATCTAGTTGAGCAAGAACCGCTCACATCTTGATATACTACATAAAGAATCTACTGTTGCGATCCAAAAACAGAATTTCAAATTTCATACTTGTCATCCCTGAAACAATCAATCTTGTTCAAACCTCGCTTTAATGACCAATTTGGATCTCTCAAGAACCCGCCAAAAAACATTTTAGTTTTGATACTAATTTGTTGAGAACCGACTAAATAATTAAATAACGAGAAAAATATGAGTAATATGAAAATAATGGATTACAAAACAAACAAGATTTTTGAGGAAAGGGAGAATAATTTATTATACCAAGAAAACTAAAATTATTTTACAAGATTTGATACTCTCAATCTAAATCTAAATAATTCTCTCGAGTTTTTAATGTATACAACAATGATCTAATTGTTATCTCGAGTCTATAAATTGCCTACATCACGTGGAGTTTATATATGGGCCAAATCTTGGAATTATAGATGAAGTAGAACACAAAAAATTACATCAAGTAGAAGTCAAATTTTCCTGTCAGGTAGCGCCGTGCTTGGCATCGGCATTGCTGCCTATTTCTTTTTGCTGGGCACTATAGCACCCTGGGGTCGGCGTCACGGTGCCCAGCCCCTATTCGCCTCCTTCTCTCGGCACCTTCGCATCTTTGGCTTCGTCCTTTTCTTTTCAAAACACTTCTTCATCAATTCCAAAGACGTTATTCCAATCAAACTCTCAATTCATGATGAAATTTGATTCCTTATCAATCGGACTTTCAAACCAACATTATTTAGACTTCCTCCATGAATCAAACTTTTTAAATCACATAGAATTTGAGTCACAAACATAACAATTATAGGAACTGAATAACGGTTGTATTTTGTTGTTTTCGCGACTTTGATGTAATTAATCTCTTTTGGTGCACCTCATTAAAAATTGTCGGTACATCATATAGTGTGTTTGATTAGTTTTATTTTTCATGAAAATTGTCAGATTTTCACTCAAATCCCTATTTTTTAGGTGTTTGATTGACATTTTTTTTATAGAAAATATTTTCCAAGTTTTGGTCACGTGATCATATTTTTCTCAAAAATAAGAAAACTATTTTCTTTAGAGATGGATAGATTTTTATTTTTAAGGCAACTCCCCCTCTCTAATCTACCCATCAATAAAAAACGAAGTATAACATTTTGTAGGTTGAAAATTCAACTAATCAAACACATTTAATTAATAATTTACATGCAAATAATTAAGTTCTAGACAATTGATTTTCTTTCCATGCAAGTTCCATACTTGGAATCAAACACACTCTTAACATAATTGATAAAGATCAAATTGGAAAATACATCATTAGCAGCACGTGCCCAAGTTGGTTGCTAACTAGTTAAGAGCCCGAGTTGGTTGCCACTGGTACGGTACCAATTCACAGGGAAAAAGAAGTTGATGGATGGGGAAGAAAACCTAATTATCACCTTTACATGGTAACATAATATTTATTGATGAAGATAAATACATATTCATATTTTTCTTTCACCTTTAGATAATATCGGGAGCGGAAGCGGTCTATCAACCGCTCGACTCACCCTTAAAACGGATGGAGATATAAAGATTAGGTGTTCAAAGTGTTTATAAACTCACACCGTGACATATAATCAGATCATTACAAGGGGGGACGAGGGTGGAGTGTTCCAAAGTTCTGCAGCTTTAACTCTGGAAATACTCTCCAATACTTGAAAAGGAACAATGTCCCCAGTAACAACTACCATCTTTGTTTCGAGATCTATTTGATATGAACTCACTCCTGTACATAAACAAACAATTTTTGATTATTTTTTAATTATTGATACTTTTCAATAACTACGTTAATTTACTGAGTTCTCGAATATATATATAAATCAAACACAACGATATATTTATTTAAAATAATATACAATTTTGTACTTCGTACTTACCTTCCATCTTCGATATATGTTTCTCGATTTTTCTTGCACATCCATTACAGTGCATGGATACTCTCAGAACCACCATCTATATATATAGATTAACAAAGAAATGAAGTAATTAAATTAATTACTGCACTTAATCACAAACATGTTTGGTTAAGATTATAAGTAAAAAAATTGGAGCTTATCTGCATATATACCTTAGGCTTAAGTTGGAAAGCCAGAGAAGGGGTTCCAGCTATAATGTCTTTGAGTCTCAACAATGGACCACCTTCTTCATCAGTTTCTGCAATTAGTGGCTTTTTTTCGTATTCTTCTTCTTTTTCTTCTTTTCCACAGTCAGTACTAATGCACAGACAAGAACCCGAGCCAGAAGAAAAACATAAACGGTCCAATACCCTCCCGAATCTCAGCTTTCCCATCGTAACCACGTACCTCTTGTTACTCGATAAGATACTAAAATTTACCACGATCACCATCTACTGTCCATTTGTGTTCTTTGAATACCTAGATACCACCTGCCATCCAACATTAATTTATCTATCGGGAACCCCTAAAGCATACACATATAAATAATACGAGAAACTAATGAAGCTAATGCTCAGTAAAAGAGAGAAATGAGTCAAGACCCATTTTCCTAGGGTGAACAAATGGGGTTTGGAATACACAAATGTCACTGCCAAACTACAGTCAGTCCAACTAGATTTTGTCTTTTAATGATTTATCATGTCTTGTCGGTTGGAATAGATGAATTGTTACAGTTTCTAAGAGGGCCTGCCTCATGTGACATTACCTGCCCAAATTATTTTCTAAGAGAGCCATTAAAGTCAAAGTGCTGATAAAATAATGTCTGAAGTTTTCCATTCTAAAATTTGGGCAAATTTTTATTTCCGTATTGAAAAAAAAAAAAGTCTTTTTGAAAGCTTGCAATGAGCATTAGAAACATCCATACCCATTCTGAGTGTCATCTAGTAGTTCAATCAGAGTTTCTTGAGAGTTGGATTAAACTGTTCCAAGGGAACCAATTTTACTTAGGGTCCGTTTTCTTTACCATTTTCAAGTCGTTTTCTGTTTTCGATTTTTCGAAACAGTGAAAACGCGTTTTCTTTCCTATTTTCGATTCGCATTTTTTGGAAAAAAAAAAAAAAACTCAAAACGACAACTTCGTTTTGGGTGTTTTAAGTTATAATCAAACCAAAATTTTCAAAACGCGTTTTGGGTGTTTTCAAAATGCCAAAAAGAACACATTTTCAACAATTTCAACATAGACACTCAAAACACAAAACCAAAAATGAATTCAAAACTCAAAATACAAAACTGAAACACAAAGAGAACAACCTCTTATCTTTTGAAATTCAAGATTGCTCATATTTTCATTATGTATCATTTTTTACTGCTATTGTTTATTCTAAGAAGAATAAACCTTTGCATTATTCCACAGTTCACACTTGTATCTATTGAATAAATTAGCATGCAATTAAGTAGAACACACATGAGTGGAGGAATCTAAGCAAGTTCATCAGTACCTAGAAGTTAGACTAATCCACAAATATTTTAATATCACCTGTTCATTTTCACAAATTAGGTCATCTTAGGAAAACATATATTAATCTTGTGGATGAAATGCAATGGGTGGCTCATTAATGTCTGCTGCAACATCACTTAGTAATCCTCTTGAGATGTTGCTGAAATTAAGCTCATTGACAGTAGATGAAATATATTGTATCAAAGATAATGGAGTCGAGATACGCTATTCAATTTACTGTCCACCCAATTACAAATTGACATATCACGGAAAATTAAAATTGATGACAACTTTATTCTTCCATAATTTGTCAATTTACAATTGGGTGGATAACAGATCTCAGTTTAGGATAGTGAGGGGTAGGAGAGTTCTATTCATTATTGAAGTATACGTCTGCAGCTTCATTATTGGATGGTTGAATTATGTTATTTTCTCCAGGTTGGTCCATGTGATGATGCCTCTAATCTATAGTAGACAAAAAATAAAAAAGCTAAAGGATTATTCGTCTTATGCATGCAATTGTGGCTCCACATGGTTAACCTTGCTAGCAAGCATTAGCAGCATGCAGTTGCATTAAAATGTATTTTTTTTTCATTCTTACGAGAAATTAAAAGAGTTTCTTTGTCACATGTCAAAAAAAATTAATAAAGTTTTAAGTTAGTCAATAATTAAATTTAACTACATAGATTCGTTTATCAATTTTTCGACAACATGTTTCATCTACTTTGATTAAAATCTACTAAAAACGGATTTTTAGCAAAATCAAATAGTGACTATGAGGATGTTTGGTGTAGAGAAAATCAGATTTTTAGTGGACTGTGATAGAAGCTTTTAAAATGTATGATTGAAAAAATATGGGATCCATGAAAGATATGATAGATATTGATTGTTTGACTTTGACTTAAATTAAAATCAGATTTTAGTCCGGTTCAAATAGACCCTATATATCTTCAATAGTACTTCAAGGCCACCCTATAATAGTACTTATGATTGACTCCTACCAACTACTAAAGTTGTGTAGATGTTGCTATTCCTTGTCGAGATAATGTATATCATAACTAGTCGGCAGAATAATGTTACTCGTCAAGAAGATTGACGGTGAGCAATATTCTAGGTGTAAAATAAATGGTATTCAGGGTTCGTTTGATTTGGCGGAATTTTTCATGAAAGTAGGAAAATATTTTCCTACTTCCACTTTTTGACTGTTTGATAGGTTAAATTTTTCACGGAAAATGTTTTCCTCTCTTTTCCTAGGTACAACCCTTTGATGCACAAATGATGTAAAATGTTTTTTCACCTAATAGGTGGGAAAACATTGTCCACCTTTTTTTTT
>CAIGRH010292947.1:0-10714 GCA_903798295.1 Fraxinus nigra | reverse complement strand
AGGACCTCTTCTTCAGAAGCCTCCTGTCGTCTTCCTTCGTTATGCGCTCCTTGGTGGCGTGAACTCATGGTACATTTTTCGATTGCCTCCTTGCGATTATTCTTTTTCAAGAATCAAGACCTTTCTTCAAGTTTCTTCGAGGATGGCCTTTACCACTGGGATGTACGTGGTTATGGTGTCAAGGTTTTCCACAGACAGCGCCGATCTGTTGACCCCAAAAAATTGTCCAATAGAAAACGATGATTCCAAGTGTTTCTTGATTTGTAATATGATTATTTTTATGATAAAAAGGGGGTCTGCTTGAGGAGTAATATTTTAAGTAAAAAGTGCTCAAGTTTTCTTTAAGTGCATAAATTTGCATTAACCTTAAATGGTGCTAAGTGCGTGTTTTTATAGTAGGATACAATAACTACAGACCGTTAGATAGTAAACTACATGGCCTCATATGCCTTACTAATACATCACATCCTAATCATCTATCAAATCATGCCATAAATGTCAAGATCTTCTTATATTGCATTTTCATTCGTGATGGGATATTGTACATCGTGTTGTCCCATAATCCCTCTTTTGGCGCTTCGGTTTATACAGGTTAAGTTTTCCTGCCGGAGGTTCAGCTGGGTCTCTTGCACATGGGGTCGGATGAAATAAGCAACCGCCAAACGCAATATCGGGTCGGCCGAACTTCAGGCCTTGTGCAGGTTCGATTCCCCTCCACGTAGCTTATTTATTTTATGATTATTTATAGGAGTAACATAAAACATCGTTGTCTTTAAAAAAATGGAATTTAAAAACTCCACCGGAAAGTTTTATCCCCTATAGATTCTTCGTATGGTGACCAAAAGTAGCAAGTTAAAAAGGTTACAAAACATCCAAACAATAATGAAGCAGACTCAGTTTATGAGAATTTGTTTTTGTATATTGAATGGAGAATGAACCTCGATTTCTTTGTAACTAGTTTGAGGACAGAGAAAATAATTTCTTATTTCCATGAAATTCAACCTTTTAAGAGGTTTAAATTTAAATTTTGAGAAAGAAAACACCAAAATTCGATAAATCTTTAAAACAAAAGTGACTAAGGTTATACTTTGCCCAAGAGAGATTTTTTTTATCTTAGGGCCCAAATTTCATTCCCATAAAAATAAGGCCCAAATTCAGCTCATCCAATTGTATGAACTTCTGGCATAGGCTAGAAGTCTCCTTCCAAGATGTGATACCTTATATAGCTTCACTAACTGCTCCATTACAGCACGGTTGACAACACGGGATGTGACCTCAGGTGTAATAGATACCTATTACTCACAAAGCAGGAATTAGTGTTTCACTACGACAAAATTATAAGTGAAATCTATACAATATAAAAAAGGCAGTTTTTGCCATGTGTCACATTCTCCTATCTTCACCCAAAACAACGTCGTATTGGCTTAAACATCCAATTTGTCTCTTTTTGCCTTACCGGAATCTAGCAATCTCGTTGCCTTCTCCAAAATGCTTCCTCATATATGTAAAACCGAAGCAAGCAGCCGCCCAGAAATCCCATGAAAAATAGCAAAGCCATCAGAAGTAGAAGAACAATAATGGAGATGATATTCAAGATTCCAAACTTGTATTTTTACAGATTGATTGTGAGTTGTGAGTTGTGAATTGGAATAATGATGATTTTTCAAGGAGTTATTGTTCTGAATTTGAATTTAAAATGGAATTGATTTTATAGAAATCGATGGTTTTGACTAAAAAAAAGGCTGTATCTCTGTGAGGCACGTAGACACTGTGCGTGTCTCCGTGCTGAGTCTGTGCGCACACGATTTATTTATTTTTACATTGAGAGAAATGAAATAAGATTTTTTTTCCTTTTTTTTTTTAATCTGCTTATGTTATAATTGATAACTATATTTATGTAAAATTCTTTTTCTATATTTCATCGCTATGGCAAAACACTTTGTACACATGTTTTCAAAATTATTAATGAATTATTTTTTTGTATTTTTTTTTACCAAATACTAAATTTCATTTTTATTTTATTTTATTAATTTTTTTTTTTTTTTTGCCACAAGAGGCGCTGCCCCTCAACCCCGCAACCTGATCGATCAGGTCGATCACCACCTGTGGCAACTGCCCTAGACCCCACGAGGGGACGCTGCCCCGAACCCATGAGATAAATGTTGGCTACAATGAGTTACGGTTCAACTTTAAATGGCAATTATCATGCAGCTAATATATAAGATGTGCATTGGTTGACTTTGAAATTGAAGAAGCAATTGAGTTTCATTAATTTAAATTTCCACATTCTCCGGATGGGATTTATGTTACCTACCAATTAATAAGTAATTTGCGACATGGTTCACTTCATTGGAAGTGCAATAGACTGTCCAAAATTAGGTAGGCAAATTGAGATTTAAACAACAAAAAATTAAACCTCGCTAGCTTCTTTTTTGTTTATTTGTGTATTGTGTATTTTTCGTAAAGTTTTGCTGAATAAAATTTAATTAGTAATGTCTCTAAAAATAACAAAAAATCAGTCAACACTATTACATAGCTAACTAAAATACAGCACGTGCCTTGCACGTGCGTTCACTAGTATTTACAAAAAAAATTGACAAAAATCAAACAAGGCCACGGGCAGAAATAACTCACATCATACTGATGCAAATCCTTATAAGGCAGCTCAGCACAAAAGTGGTTGGCTTTCACAATACACCGGGTGCCACTGTGACCCTGTCCAGGCCGAAGAGGAAATCTCATTGACTTGCTAGATGCAAGTTGCATTGCTTGGCTTGGAGCCTCTTCTTTCTGACTGGATTCCCAGTTGCTCAATCTGCTCTGTCACTTCTGAAGGTTCAGGTGACTGGGATGAAGAGCCAGCCTCAACATAAGTGCCTGCAGGACTGCCATATGGCACTGGCAGGGTGGTCAATGTAGCTGGATATGGAATTTCCATAGCTTGGTGCAGCTCGGGAGTTGGTGTCCTAGACGGCCCACCTGCAGGTGCCCCATGTCCACGGCCAATTACAATGCCACCGCGGCGCTGAGGCGGTGGTCCTCGCTGATATTGCTTACCACCCAGACCCCGCTGATATTCAGGAGGCCAACCATAATATGGCTGCAGAGGCATTCTGCCACGCCCACCATACCCTCCACGCTGGGGTCCCCATCCTCTTCCTCCTACTCCTTGTTGTGGTAGTTGTTGTTGCTGTTGTGGGGGTTGGCATTGGGCGCCTCCTCGTCCTCCTCCAGTATCCTGATACTCCGAGCTTTCACCTCCACCAGGAAGTTCAGTTCGCCTCTTCCTCACCATGTTAGTTACTACATTATGAGATCAGCAGAAACTATTATGTATTAATGTTTTGACAGCATGCAGTACCAGATAAACAACAGGCAAGGTATCACGACTACATAAAAAATATCAATTCAAAGGGAACAACCATAAATGTGCCTTCACCAGAAAGAAAACTTGTGCACGTAAAATCACTTGAAAATACATGCAACATGGTCCAAACTAAATGTCAATCCGACAAAATTAGCCTCATTTTGGTAGCCATTAAAAAGTGTTTTTTTAAGGGAAATGAGTTTTGGAATAGTGATTGTAGAAAAAGTTTTGGGTTTAAGTGCAAAATATTTTATTGCGTGAATGTGTGGTTGAAAATGAGTTTGCGAAAAAAAAAAAGTTTTGAAAAATGGATGACAAACAAGTGCATAGATAGAAAACAGAGTACACACAAGATCGGATAAACAGGACAGAATGATTAACTCTAACGGAACTACTTTTGTTACATGCTGTAATTAAACAGCCGCCACATTAGAACCAGTTGCAATAGAAGATATACAACATGAAATGTAACTAAAAAAATATAATAGCACAGTTAAACCTGTATTTGAGTTAATATCTTCAAGCATGCATTAAGTTTATCGACAAAACACATATCTAAATATGAAATAGTGTCCTGGAGCAAAGAGGATATACAGAACGAGGAGATCCTCTACTGCTACATGTAAAGGAATTTCAGCACAAACCTAAGCTTTAGAATTCATAAATACAGAGTACTAATATCCATCCGCATTAATGCTACAGATATAGAACACAAGCGAAACAAGTGGGAAGAGTCTTGGGGAATTCATATCATATATAGCAAATCATTCAGTTTTTGTTTAACTGGAATAAGTCTTAGGGAAGAGTTTTTCCAATATAAATATGTCTACCTTCAATGCAGACAATAAAACAACCCTAAAGCAAAATTAATGAATCGTGATTAATTTCTACAGAAAGATGTTTATAGGTCAATTTAGCAAAAATAGATATTTCAACGTAGAATTCAGTATATGTGCTTTTAAGATTCCATAATGGTAGAAGAAATACCCAAAAATTGCCAAAGATTTATTTCATATCATTCAGAAACACACCTACCAAAATGATTGGAAATTGAAAATAAAAATAAATAAATAATAGTGAAATGGTGAGTCAAAAATGTGAAAAAACCTAAAAGAATAGAGAGAGAAAATAAAGAAATGAGTTGACTGGCTGGAGATGACATGGCTTCATGCATCGGAGAATCTTGAGACGTTGACTGGAGGGTATGTCACGTGGCAAGAGTCTAGAACATTTTGGCAAATTATTTAAACACTAGTTATAAGGAGTTGTTGAGCTTCTTTTATTATAAATAGGAATAAATGTGTGTTAGGTGCTCATGGCCTATGGTGTAAATAATATTATAATCAAATCTTTTATTCATTTTTAAAGTTCTTTTCATATTTTTTTTTTGATACCAGAGCCCCAATGAGCACTCGGCACGCCATAGACAAATTCTTTACACCCATCTCTCATTCATCAAATACATCGATCCCACCAAATCTAAACAAAACAGAAGCATAAAATTTCATACCAAAATTGACAAATGCGTTCAAAAACGGGTTGATCATTTCACCAATGAAGACATTGTCCCCACCAAATACATCACATCAAATCCAAACAAAAAGAAAATTCACACCAAAATTAACAAATGAACTCGTTGCCGGATAAAAGTCCTCTCATTCATGGTTGGATTATCACAATAGGCTTAGACACAACCCATGCAATATGGGAAGAACTTGAAATGCTTATATACACACGTGACTAATATTCGCAAGAATGAAGATAAAAATCATTGCTAAGTTTTTCAAACAAAACCGTGCCTTCAAGCTCAGCACGGTTTGAAGGAGGATGTTAGAAACATCATAAAACTTGGCAATAGAAATGATGAGGATCAAATGAGCAATAAGGAGACCAGAAAATTTTGGAGTGATAAGATTGTCAAATTCAAATGAAAGGATAAATACAAAATTGTTAATTTGTTATTCGATAGTTATCTATTTTTTGGATATACACTAGTTATTTAGAGTTGTTGAGCTTATTTTATTATAAAGAGGAATAAATGTGTGTTATGTGCTTATGGTCTATGATCATCAATCAATAATGTTACAATCAAGTATTTTATTCAATTTTTAAAGTACTCAAGACATATTTTATTTTGTTCTTACCAACCTTACCGTAAGAGCTGGAAGCTGGAGATTCATCATTGCTGGAGATAATGACTTTGAACTCATCATTTCCAAAGCATTCTAGTTCTTCATTTGCCTAGCAGAGTCTTCCATGGATTTTGCGCAGCCATATACCTCAATCTTGTGTAAGGTTAGAATGTACCCAAAATCGGAAGGGATCTGAAAATGCTAGCAGCTTCGCAACACTAGTCTTTCTAGTCCGGGGAAATGAGCATAATTGGCATTCCAATGTTCGATCAATCTATACCGCATCCAGTTCCAAGTATTTGAGTCGTACGAATTCACCTATATTTGTGTCCCACTGTTTTTCCTCAATTGTATCATCTCGTAACTTGAGAACCTCAAGGTCGGGTAACGCACCAATTATCTTCATATGCTTCCAAGATAAATCAAAGTAACGGAGAGTTAGCTTTCTATGATTCACGTGTAAACTGATCAATTCAGGACTAATGTCATCTGACTCGTAACATGGTTTGAATGATATATCAAGGAATTCAAGCTGAGTAAGGTAGTTCAAGGCAGGAGAGCAATAGCACTTCTTAGATGAATCCCAAAACACTTGTATATTTGCATTTCAGTATGCGAAGAGGGAAAAGGATCTCAAGATTTTCTCGTCATTTTCATCATAAATGAAAATAGAAGAAAGATTTTGTAGGTTACTTATTTGGAAGCTTTCATCATGAGTTGCTTGACGCCAAGATTCACTGAATTGTGCACCACCACTAAAATGCACGTCTCAACTTCACCATATTTGAAAGGATAGCTAGTATTTCAACTATTTCTTTGTTATCCACAAAAAGAAATTCTAGGTTTTTGAATATATCTCTATTGATGACGGAACATATGAAACTGCCAAGAACCGTAAGAAAGCCAACGCTTCACTTTCTGTCAGATTATATAAACTCAAATCTATGGTTGACGAGTCCAATACCTTAAGATGTTTCAAGCTGGAAAAGATGAATGTTGATGGATCAGGTAAATGGCCTAGCGAAGAGTGAATATGTAAGCCAACGGGTCTTGAGAAATAAGGAATTGAGTGAGAGCGAATGCTTAGGCGATGGTGGTGCTCATATATTGATAATTGCCTGAATAACCACAGTGTACCATATGAGTAACAGAAGCGATGTTTGACATGATCACCACGTTTGCCAACAGCATTAGCATGGCAAAATAGAAACATTAACAAAAAGCTAGAGAAAAATAGATGGGGTGAGAGAGAGAGAGAGAGAGCTTACTGTGTGATCGCTTTCACGAAGTAATCTTTTTCGGCTATTCTCGAGCACATGCCGTGCATTGCACCATGGATAGTACAAGATTTTATTCGGCCATCAGATTTTCTTTTAACAACTAGTAACATGCTCCTATTAATTAGATCCATTAAGTATTCATGTGCCACATCCTCTAAGCTATTATCTTCTACTTTCCCTATAAATCCTTCAGCTTGCCATAACATTATCAACTTCCGTACTGGGATTTCCCTTCCTTTCTCAAATACTCCAAAGTAAAGAAAACATGGTTTCAAGTACATTAGTAAATCATTGTAACTCTGTTCTAGCACACTAATGTACTCACCTAAGTTATCACCGAACTTTGCAAAAAAAATTCACGAAGTCACTGAACTTTAAAAATCACCTCATTCATCATTAAACTTTGTAAAAGGGTTCCAGAGGTCACTAATTCAGTGATCTCCTAAGAAACATTTTGCAAAGTTTAGTGATCCCGTAGAAACCTTTTGCAAAGTTTAATAATGAATGAGGTGATTTTTAAAGTTCAGTGATCTCGTGGAAACCTTTTACAAAGTTCAGTGATGACTTGAGTGATTTTTAAAGTTCAGTGACCCCTTGAAAGCATGGCGTAAAGTTCAGTGACTATTTGGACAATTCACTCCTTACTATCTAGTATGACCAAATGTTGTGTATAAAAATTAAAGGTTAGAAATAAATAGTGACGGCAAAAAAACTCGCATCGTCCAACCCTGCCTCGGCGGGGGCCCTCCCCAAATGGAGCAAGAAAAACCCGCCCCGACAGGTTGGCGGGGCGAGGATTGCCGCCCTGCTTTGGGTCATGGGGTGTGACGGGGTGTGGCGGGGTGAGGGTGCCCCGCCCTGAACCCGCGCCGTGAAGAATAAAAAATAATAATTAACGACAAATTTAAAAAAATATTAGTTTAGTAGAATTTTTTGAGGAAAAAAAATAAACAGAGCAGGAAATGGGGCAAGCCCGCACCCCGCACCCTCCCCGCCCTGTCTAAGGCGGGGCAGGGCAGGACGAGGGTGCCCCGCCCCGAACCCACTCCGTTCCCATCTCTAGAAATAAACATTGCGTACTTTGCATCTATGAATATGATATTAGGTACGGACTATTTTCTAACTAATGTTTTAGAAACTCATATTGACAACGCGCTATAAGTTAGAGAGAAAAAAGAGAAGAAATAAGTGAGTCAAAACTCTATCGCATCTTTTATTAAGAATCAATATCCTTATTTATAGAGTTTAGAACGAGAGTTACAATTGGAATAAAATGAACTTTCTAAACTAAATAAAACTTATATATGCATGATGATAAAACTACATAATCATCAAAGTTTATCTTTATAGTTTTACAATAAAAAAATATATTTTGGATTTTATAGTATAAATTTATTTTTATTATTGAAAATATATTTTCAAAAATATTGGACCAAAGCCCCGTTTGAGCCACCTTTTTTCTAGAATGAGAATGAAAAATATAGTCGTTATGGGGCCCCACACAAGAGATACAAATTCAAACTTGATGGTTTGATGTTATGGATAACACCCATATTTTTCATTTTTAGGGAAGAAAAAGGTGGCTCAAACGGGGGCCAAATAAGTTCTGGATATTTTATAAAACGAAAAACTAAAAATAACTTGAAAAGAGCATATCAAAGACACCATTAGCATCTGAAAGTTGTCCAAAAACTTGAATGAAGAAATAACAAAACAAGAAAGAAAACAATAAACCACTTCAAAACCTTACAACCTGTTTGTTTCCAATTTTACCTCCTTCTAAGAGATTTTCATACCGTTCCCAATGAAATCAACCGTTTATTTGACTTTTTCCTCTCACAATACATTCAAAGGTTTGAAAAAAACAGGTACAAAAATTAATTATTTTTTACAAACAATCTGAAACAAACAAGGGCTTAGTTCATAAATCCAAAGTTTCGAATAATTTGATTTAAACAAAATCTGAAACTGAGCCGGGCACCGGTCTGTCTAATGCCCCCACATTTAATTAAACCCTCCAAAATTGGGAAAAAAATTCAATTTTTTTTACTAATCACTATTAGTAAATACATTTTCTCTATTTTCTTTTCAATCAAACATTCTTCAATAAAATAATCTTACACATAAACTCAAAACTATTTTTTTAACCACACATTATCTGTCAATCACTATCCAAAAATGCATTTTTGACCAAATAATAGAGCTCAAACAAGGCCTAATTTTTTTTAGTATTTTTCTTATTTACTTAAATAGCCTAAGTAAAATTACTTATTAGGGTTTTAATATACTTTTTAATAAAATAAATTATTATTATTATTCCATTACAAACACAAACCTAATTTTTTTCTTTCTTTTTGTATAGTGTCATCAATTTGTTTAATCTTTCTTCATAGGTTTTGTTTTTCGATATCCCTGGAAAATCTTATTTGGTTGACCATTAGTTTGTGTATGTGTTGAAGGGGAATTAATTGATTAAAGTATTGTGATGTGTTCGTGATTGGACAATAGGCTTGAACCAACAGAGTTGAGAGGAATTAACTAACCACACTGTAGGCTATACGCATCAATGAGGTAGATAAACCCAATAGGCAATACCATAGTAACTCCATTTCAAATGTTCAAATTCTCAACCACCTCTCCTCCACGTAGACGTCACCTGCACATTAGAACACTTCATTATTAGAAGGCAAAAGTCGCAGGTCAAGAAAAAAGTCTGACGACCGTTTGCACTCCGACGCTTAAGTCAACGATCGGATGAGAGATAATATAAGTGCAAGAGACATGAAATGAGGTTTTGGCTAGGATTAGAATTATACCTTGGTTGTGAATGGAATTAACCACACACATATAGGAAAATGCAAATGGGCCATGTAGGTTAGTGGGTTGAGCCAAAGCCCAAAATGCAATTAATTAGTTTAATAGGCTCAATACAATTAAATTATAGATGTCAAGCCGACCAAGGTAAGACCATCTCTGTCATGTGTATGCCACGTAATTTATAGGCGTAACAATAGTCCCCCAAGTTTGAATCGTACATTCATGTGTGTGTTGGATTTCAAAATATAAGCTACCAAGTAGGCGGTGTCTTATAGATTGTCTAAAAAATATAAGTAACTCCAATAAGCGAAGACCTACGATCTATCTCGAAAATATGTGATTACGCTCAAAGAATAATGTAGTAATTGTAGTGCAGTTTTGGGGTGTCGTATCCACAGGGAGATAGAAAATGCTCAAAGGATCAGGAAGATTGAATTATTCTCTTCAATGTGTAGTGAAAATCAATGTTCGAAATATGAAATTAAAATCAATAATTCGAGGCAGTGAAGCGTAGAAATTCCCTCAGTTGGATTGGATCATTCACATCAATTATTCCATTTTTGTAACGGAATTAGATGTTTTCATCCCGATACTCTAATCGAAAGATTTAGCTTGAAAACCAATTTAATTTACAAATGTAATCCTAGAATCTAGATTTGTGACATATTCATACAATTTTATTAGAATAAGATTAAATATCGACCATATACATAAAGCATAAGGCAGTAATCAATCCGTCAATAAAGTAAAATTGAGTTTAAAATCNGAATTGTTCTTTTAAATGTGTAGTAAGATTCAATGTTGAAAGGTGACATTAAAATCAATATTTTGAAGCAATGAAGCGTCGATATTCCCTCAGTTGGATTGGATCATTCACATCAATTATTCCATTTTTGTAACGGAATTAGATGTTTTCATCCCGATACTCTAATCGAAAGATTTAGCTTGAAAACCAATTTAATTTACAAATGTAATCCTAGAATCTAGATTTGTGACATATTCATACAATTTTATTAGAATAAGATTAAATATCGACCATATACATAAAGCATAAGGCAGTAATCAATCCGTCAATAAAGTAAAATTGAGTTTAAAATCCAACAATTAGTTCAATCTAA
>CAIGRH010292876.1:0-11644 GCA_903798295.1 Fraxinus nigra | reverse complement strand
GGGAGCTCGACGGAGGTGAATGTTGGGAAATTTTTTGATTTGCGGCAACAATTTTTTTTTCCCGCAACTGTGGGCTTCCGGTCCGAAAATGGGTTGCTCGACGGAGGTGAATAGTGGGAAATTTATCCTATTTCGCAACTGTGGGAACAATAGGTCCGACAATGGACTGCTCGACGAAGGTGACTGGGTGGGTAATATATTCTATTTACGCCGGATTCGGAATGAAGAACGCCAACCACCGAAAGCTCCAATTTTTTATTTCGCAACTGTGGGCTTCCGGTCCTAAAATGGGCTGCTCGACGGAGGCGAATGGTGGGGTAATTTTATTCTGTTTTCGTTTTTTTATTTCTTTTTAAATGTGCCACCTTTGCAATATTTGAAATTCTGTAAAATAACTGTGAAAGGAGTTCTGTACTCCTAGCGTTTTATGTTGGATAGATCCATAAAATCCAAAACTAACCCCGGTAAAGAAGCGGAACAGCGGTACTTTATGCGCAAGTCATACCCTTTATAAACCCATCTTAGGATCACGACACGCGNAATGAAGAACGCCAACCACCGAAAGCTCCAATTTTTTATTTCGCAACTGTGGGCTTCCGGTCCTAAAATGGGCTGGTCGACGGAGGCGAATGGTGGGGTAATTTTATTCTGTTTTCGTTTTTTTATTTCTTTTTAAATGTGCCACCTTTGCAATATTTGAAATTCTGTAAAATAACTGTGAAAGGAGTTCTGTACTCCTAGCGTTTTATGTTGGATAGATCCATAAAATCCAAAACTAACCCCGGTAAAGAAGCGGAACAGCGGTACTTTATGCGCTAGTCACACCCTTTATAAACCCATCTTAGGAGCACGACACGCGTCCCATTTTACGGCTGTGATTATCTTTCCATCTATAATCGCGCCCTCCTTTCTCCCATATAAACTCCTCTTATTCGCTTAAACCCTATGCACCAGTAAACAAATCGAAAGATCGCTTTCATCAGATCGAAGAAGAATCAATGGCAAACCCAAAGGTATTCTTTGACATGACAATTGGCGGTCAACCGGTCGGCCGGATCGTGATGGAACTGTTCGCCAACGTCGTCCCTCGCACCGCAGAGAACTTCCGCGCTCTCTGCACCGGAGAGAAAGGCGTTGGAAAATCCGGCAAGCCACTTCACTACAAAGGCTCCGCTTTCCACCGTGTGATTCCGAATTTCATGTGCCAGGGAGGCGATTTTACTGCTGGAAATGGCACCGGTGGTGAGTCTATATATGGATCCAAGTTTGCCGATGAGAATTTCGTGAAGAAGCACACTGGTCCTGGTATTCTGTCCATGGCCAATGCTGGACCTGGAACCAACGGATCTCAGTTTTTCGTCTGTACTGCGAAAACAGAATGGCTTGATGGTAAACACGTTGTGTTTGGGCAAGTAATTGAGGGTATGGATGTGGTAAAAGCCATTGAGAAAGTTGGATCTGGTTCTGGAAAGACTGCAAAGCCAGTGGTGGTTGCTGATTGTGGTCAACTGTCCTAGATCTACTATGAATTATCAATTCTACTACAATGGTGGCTTCTGATCTTTTCTTCTCTTTTTGGTTTTAGGATTTATGAGAGGTTGTTCTTGTTTGACTCTTTTGTTTTTCGTTAAATTGAAACTACCTTTGAAATAATTAGGTTTAATCATTTTACTTCATTGATCATCTCTACTGTCTATATTTGATTGTTGATCTTTTCAATTTCGATCCTTAACTTTGAGCAGAAAATGACTTTCCAATTTGAATTCGATTTTAAACTACTGGTCGCAATATCTTGTGTTTCTCGAAGGCATGGCTTGTACATTATCCTTATGTTATTTTACAAAATCACAGTATGGATGATGATCGATCCGGTTATTTTGAATCTTTCCTTGAAATTGTTGTTGGACTTAGTCAAGTAATGCTTGATAATTGACGTGCGGGCAGATTTTTACTTATGCTTGATTAAAGGGGTCCACCAGTGCGGGATGTGGAACACTGCCTCCGGAAAAATCCAAGCCATTTCACTTAAAAGGGAAAATGCATTATTGGTCCTTACTACAATTTCAATGGACTTATTTTTATTTTATACGTAGGAATCTGCAGCAACCGTCCTTGGATAAATCCCGCTACATGTGTAGTAGCCCCGTACTAGGAGAAATAATAGGTTTGTTTCCATTTTTACACAAATTAAGAAAATATAATTAAAATAGTTTAAAACATAAATTTTCCTTATATTTTTTTCTAAAACATCCTCACACTGAATAATTATTTAAATAGAAGTAGTTCATATTTGGTAAGAATAAAGTACATTGAATAAGGACATATTAGAAAATCAAATAAAAAATTATATTTTTTTATAAGAAAAGTGATCTTTAATTTGGAAGGAAAAAGTTACATGTACTACACCATGCTCCCGAATTGTTTACTTCCTGCTGACATGGCACTCTTCTAGAAAAAAAGGGCAGCTGACCTTGCAACCCAAAATCACGTGATAATCTCCTTTTTGAATTAACCCCCAAAATCCAAAATCACGTGATAATCGCCGGCACATTGACGGCGAAATCAAACGTGAAATCCCGGGTCGAAGTCAAACCTGTGAAATCAAACCTTCGACGAATTTATTAGGGGTTGCCTGAGATCTTGCTGGAACTGTGAAATCGACGGTACATTTTCTGTGAAATCAAAGTGCCATGGAAATTGCTCAAAAGAGAGACACCAATGGTGAGGAAACATGTTTTCGTGTGCCCAGAACCCAGTTGCCTGCACCATGATCCATGCCACGCTTTAGGTGAATTCGTGGGAATCAAGAAACACTTTAGAAGAAAACACTCCAATCATAAACAGTGAGTTTGTAACAAATGTTCAAAAGGGTATGCCGTTTAGTCAGATTTTAACGCTTATCTCAAAATCTGTGGAACTAGAGGCCATTCTTGTGATTGTGGTCGTGTCTTCTCCAGGTGCCTAACTTTTCTTATTCCCTTAAATCTCTCGTAGATTTCATTTGAAGGATGAAAACTTTTGTCTTGAAAAGTAACTCTTATTCTATAAAACAAATATCATTGGTTGATTTTGAAGATTTTCTTGTGTTCACTACAGAATGTTAGTTCCATTTGGTAATTTCTGCTATTGCCTATCTCGTTCACCAGCCCCTCCACCCCACCCCACGCCACACCCAAGCCCCTCCAGTTAAACCTCCCACTTCACCACCGATTAAGCCGCCCACTTCACAACACAGTAAACAATCAACCCTTCACCACCAGTTAAGCTTCCCACTTCTGGCCATATAATGAAGATTAAATTGAAAACATCTTACCTATGTTGTCACCGGCGTCGCAGTTGTCGGCATGGGAGTTGCTGGCTTCCCCTTCATCTTCGTCTCCGTTACAGAATGTCTCAGCGTCAGCGTGTGTGGGGAAAATAACGGGTTCGTCGACTTGGACGACGTGCGGTCGCCGTCGTCCAAGTCGGCGGCGACTACTCCATCTTCGTCAGGAGGTTTTTCAGTTTGGAGCTAGTGAATGGAAATGACGGGAGTTGGTAAGAAATTGGCGCCTTTTTTTTCTGTGTTGAATTTTCAACCATTTTCAAACCCCAACCACGTCAACAAGTAGTTAACTATGTAGTATACTATGGAGTACGTCTAGCACTGCCCAATTTGGAATAGATGAAAAATAAAAGTAAGTCTATCTTTATAGAATGTAAATCATACGAGGTTTCTACTTTTCCCCAATTCTCATGTTTACATTTGATTTGTTATTTTTCATAATTTTAATTTAGGCAAAAATGAATTATTTTAATAAGAGATAATTAGCAAAAAAAGGTTCTTACCGTTTTGTCCTTAATGCACAAAATGTTTTTATCATTTCAATTTTAACATTTCAACCTCCTTATCATCACTTGATAATCATTTGCTTAATTAATTATCCATCATCTATAGAAATTGACCAAATATATATATAATAAAACAAGCGTTCAACCATTATTTGATCAATTTAAAAAAGGGTTAAATGGTCTTTCAGCCTTTAATTAATCAACACAAAGAAAATTTGCATCAAATGTCTCAGACCATTTAAAAAAGCGCAGTTCTAAACATTTAGGCATGTGATAGGACTGTCCATGGGTCGGTTCGGTTCGGTTCGGTTCTGTTCGATTTCAAAATTTTCGGGTATTTAATAAATGAAATCGTTAGGTCCAAATATAATTATGGAACCGTTCGACTTCGGTTCGGTTCGGTTCGGTTCCGTAACATAATTAAATTTTTTAACATTTACAGCAACACTACATAAATATAACTAATGACATTTCACTAATAATTTTTACAAATTAACGTAACTCAATTAAAAAATATATAGATAACTAGCTATCAAATAACATTAATTCAATGCATACAAATATCAAAAAGTAGATATTAATATTAAAATGTCGGTGATCCATATCAATAATTCATTTGGACTAATGGACTTTAAAATTAAAATTATGAAATGAACTGATTTATATTAATTAATTTGTTAATTTATTTAGAAAAAATAAAAAAATTTAATTAATTCAATAAAAAATAAAAAAAATATTTAGTTTCGGTTCTTATTAGGTTCTGGGTCTAAACCCAAGACACGACCCATACCAATCGGTTCTCGATTCGGGTATCCATTCAGATATTTAACTTATGAAAAATCGCTCGATTCGATTTAGTTCGGGTTCTGGACTTTTGGACACCCTTAGTTTGAGCCCCCATTCTCTTTAACAATTATTTTACTTGTACATTATTTATATAAACATATTTGAATGTGTAAATTGAGATCATTTATTATTTGAAGTATTGAAAAAATTAATGGTAAAATTATGTAGCACATCATACAGTGTAAATAGAATGGCAATTAAAATGTATATGTAGCAAGATTGTTTTCTTAAATAGATTTTATAGCAAAATGATAATTTTTTAAAAAAATATATGATTAAAAGTAAATTTTTTAGTATGCATGTAAAATTATTATACGAGAAGGATAGATGGTTGAAAATGAACTTGAATCGACACGAACCCTGTAATCACTACAACATTTGATTCACGGAGTTCTCATCAATTTGAAGTTTGAAAAAAAAAAGGTACGTTTTCGAAAATCTCTTAAAGAGAGGTTTGCACATGATTCAAGAACTATGCTCCTCCTACCTTAGACAAATTTTACTGGGGATGCTTATGTGCAAATCCATCGGCTTAGCATTAATTTTGCAAATGATGTTATTGAACTAATCAAATCGGCTGCTAGACATAGAAAATTATTATAAGAGATTATACTTGTATAACTTGACCGGTCTCCGACCTTGATATTACAGGCCATGCTATTCAAATAGTTGAATCAATCGCTAACTTTGAAAAGGTTTTTATAGATTGTGTTATTGAACAAGCCAGATCGATAGCTAGATATACATTTTGAGAGATGTTACTGAGATGTACCACTTGAGCAGGAGACGGTAAGTCATCGGCCACTCGGCCATAGTTGACATCTATGAATCCTGAATCAGAACGAGAGAATTGAAGTCGTGACAAAAGGAAAACCATCATGAAAAGCGCATGAAAAAAGTGTATAGGTAATGCCATGGCCATTGATTTAGAGGACAGAATTGAGAGGAGATTGCGTTTGTGTATGTCAGGGTGAAAGGATTTGACTCGTAGGCGGGTTGAAGCCCGAATAGTTAGCAATTGATAAGGGGTGCATAGTGGGTGCCTGGTGAACCAGTAAGTATTTGTCATAATAGTTATCTCAAGGAAAAAAATATAGAATAAAATCTAAAGTTTTAAAAATATTTATTACAATTATTTGAGAAATTATTATCGATAGAATAATAAATGCAAGTTAGGTAAAAAAGAATTGGAACTTTTGGTTTGATTCTGTGTATTTTCAAATAGTTATGATTCTTGGAACCCAGAACCAGAACCATTAAAATTATTCTACTTTTTTAGGATTATTATAGGTAAGGTAAGGCTAGGAAAACAGGATATTAACGTTGAGAAAAAAAGAAGATAATATGATCTCTCAGAAAATAATGTGCAGAAATTAAAGAAAACACAAGCAATTTCTTTCGACCTAAGCCCCAGAGGTTTTGAAGGATCGGTTACATTTTAAGAATTGAAAACTGATATTGTTCATTGTTCTGTCTGTCCACTTGCTAAGCAAAGAAGGTTGTCATTTGTTTCAAACAACCATTTATCTCCTAATGCATTTGATCTTGTTCATTGTGACATTTGGGGTCCCTATAGTTCTCTAACACTTGCTGGCCACAAGTATTTTCTCACATTAGTCGATGATTGTACAAGATTTACTTGGGTTTATCTTAAGAAACAAAAGTCAGATGTTCATACCATTATTCCCAAAACTTTCAACTTAATTGAAACACAATTTTTAAAAGTTATCAAGGCATTTAGGTCTAATAATGCTCCAGAATTGCATTTCACAGAGTTTTTTTTTGGCTCGAAGGGTGTACTTCGCCAATTTTCATATATAGAAAGACCTGGGCGTTGAAAGAAGGCATCAATATCTGCTTAATGTGGCTAGAGCCATGTTCTTTTAGTGACAAGTTCCTATTCAATTCTGGGGTGATTGTGCGCTCACAGCAACATATCTTATCAATCAAACTCCCTTACCAATTCTACAAAATAAGACACCATTTTCTCTGCTTTACAGGTCCCAGTGGACTACAGCTTTTTTATAGATTTGGAAGTTTATGTTTTGCATCAACTCTTACTTCTCATCGCCTAAAGTTTCATCCTAGAGCAAAGGCTTGATTGTTTATTTGTTATCATCCTGGTATCAAAGGATACAGGTTGTATGACATTGTCTCCAAAACCATATTTATCTCACAGAGATGTGGTATTTCATGAGCACATCTTTCCTTTCCACTCTATCTCACACACTTATGAAATCATTGATTCTTTCCCTGACCTGATTTTGCCTAACCCTGCCTCTGATATCGCCCTTCAAGCTCAGAACCTATCCACCCTACCTTTTATTCCAGCTAACCCAACTTTTAGAAGATCACTTAGGACTAGCAAGCCTCCTTCATATCTACAGGATTTCCATTGTGATCTCTTATCTAACACTCATGCTCCTTCCTCTTCTTCTCTTTATCATTTGAGCGACTATCTTGCCTATACAAATTATCTCACTCCCATAATACCTTTCTCTTCAATGTATCCTCAAACTTTGAACCTCAGTTTTATTACCAGGCTATGAAGTATAACCACTGGAAAGATAATATGGCTACTGAGTTAGCTACAGTGGAATTGAACAAGACTTGGTCTGTTACCAATTTGCCTAGAGGAAAGCATTCTATAGGCTGCAAGTGGGTGTACAAAATCAAGTACAAATCTGGTGGAAGTATTGATAGATACAAAGCACGCTTGGTGACTACTCAACAAGAGGGATTAGACTTCATAGAAACCTTATCTTCGGTTGCAAAATTGGTGACTGTAAAGCTTCTTTTAGCCATAGCAGCCATCAACAAGTGGCATATCATCCAATTAGGCGTCAATAACGCTTTTCTTCATGTTGATCTGTTTGAAGAAATTTACATAAATTTGCCTTTAGGGTATGATCCTTCCATCTCATGTGGCAAACATGAGGAGCATTTGGTTTGTAGGCTGCATGATTCCATTTATGGATTGAAACAGGCTTTACGACAATAGTTTTAGAAATTTTCTCATGCTCTCTTACTACATGGTTTCCACCAATCTAAATCTGATTATTTTTTATTCACCAAAGATTCTAGAAATAGCTTTGTTGCTTTGCTAGTGCATGTTGATGACATAGTCATCACAAGTTCAAATTTTAAGATTGTTGATTCTTTCCTTTATTCATAGTCAATTTAAGTTTAAAAATCTTGATAAGCTTAAATATTTTCTTGGTTTGGAGATTGCTAGATCCCATCGAGGTATTGTTATACTCAAAGACACTATGCTCTTCAATTACTTGAAGACACTAGGTTTCTTGTCTAAAAGCCTGTCGCCTTGCCTATGGATCCCAGAGTTCTATTGAGCTCATTTGAGGGGGAGCTGCTAGATGATGGTTCTTTGTGTAGAAGATGAATTGGGTCCCGCGCAATAAAAATGAAAAAAAATTACCCACCCCCCTTGTGAGTATCTGTAGAGTGTATGTATCAGTAAATGTAGCATTGCTCAAACAAAGAACGGCTAATCATCAGCCAAGTTGAGAATGTCAAATATTGCTCAAGATGAAGGCAAGAAGCCCGGCTCAAATTCATCTCTTATCAATATTGGAGTCCATAGCCAAGTGCGTCACTCATATCTACGTTGTGTTTGCCCCTTCCTTCTTAGTTTTTGTTCGATATTTTGTTTATCTTTATTATACAAGATATGAAGGCAATTCTTTTGTGTGGTTTTTAATTTATAATTTTTTACTCGATTTTGACAAGTTTATTTGAATATTTATGATTTTGATTCTTCTGAGTTTGTTTGGTTCTCGAGGGTTATAATTACTTGACAATCTTTGTTGAAATGTTAATTTTTTTTTTTAAAAGGTGTTTTTAAAATGGATGGTGTAAATTCAAGTTAACTTGATTGTCAACGAAGTTAACTATGGTTGTACATATAGCATTGTTGAAATTTCTTTATACTTTTATGCATATATTGTATATACATTCAGATAAATGTCAAACTGGTGCTAAAGTTTTTTTTTTTTTGGACTGATTAGGGTGTGCTTGATATCGGGATGTTTTCAGGATGCTCATGAATGTCTAGTTACAAACCAGAATAACCAGAATTTATTGCTTAGGAATACTGTTTCAGCAACTAAGCTATAGATTCATGACCTTGTAAAGAAGGTGCAGAATTTCAGAGTTTATATATATATATATATATCCCAAACAGCTTCTATATATATATATTAAACTAACCACCTAATGAGGACACACGACACTGTACAAGTGATTTTAAACCTGGGTCAAAATTGCACAACCGACCCTCCACAAAGGATATTGTTATCCAGGCCACGTGTTTATTCTGTCTGAAAACTATTTCTGGCGTAGGAAATTAAAGTCAAAATTTTGCAAGTGACTATAGGAAGGTAGGTCAATTTTTGCGACGCCTATAGACAAAAAGTTAGAGATGCGAGTTGTGTCATGAATGTGACAACACAAATACAATGTGCTTTACTATTCCAATTACATCATTACCAATAAAGTATGGCAGACAATAATCACTGCTAGTAAATCAAGCATTTTACTTTATTATTATTATATTTTACAGTTTTCAACAATGACTATGTTGCACTAATCTACATTTTGCTAAATAATTGTGTTTTGCACACTTTTAATTTTATGATATGGAAAGTCGGTTACTCACCTGACGGGATCAACACATCTCAATTTTCACTCCCGTCCATGTGCGCAAGGCTTTCCACATGCTAGACAAATCAATAAAAGCTAACCTTCTTCGACAATTGGGAAGGCGATTTCGAGCCCTCAGCGAATGAACTTATATATTTGAGTTTGAGATTAATGGAAGATATAATCCACAAGTATGATTATCTGCACCGTGTTGTAGAGAGAAAATAACGAGATTTAGTAATAATACGTATAAATTGCATTGCTTTCAAATGATACAAAGTTAAAGCTTTTATAGTAGAAGAAATGAATGGTTACTATTGAATGAAAGATATGTGGCCTCATCTTAAGGTCAGGACATCTTATACTATGTCACTTCTACAATTATTGGTTCATGGGGGCATTTAATCGTTCTAAAAAGTGGCCATCCATATCGCGTAGGCCTACCATTGGAGAAGTAAACCAACACGTTGACTGAGGAACGCTTGCTGCAGAGAAGTCATGTCAATCAATTATTTAGTACATATGAATTGTTTATTGGAAGAGGTGAAACGAGAAGATACTTTTGCATAATTAGAGGCTATATGGTTTGGAATTGTATTGCAGCAGGTCGTAGCACCTTGCTTAGGTCATGTTGGATCAATCTCTACATAGAGCTTCGATTGAGGTGATGTAGCACTTCGATCATATATAGCTAATGACCTTGACTGGACAATGATAGAGTGTGGATTTGTATTGATTTGTTAGTTGATTGCCACGTGATCAATGTTTTAACCCTCATCAAAGAGGCGTAATAGAATGTTTTCTAACGAAAATTGTTGACCAAATTTAACACAAGTGGAACGATGAATGCGGCACCGATTATATTGGAATAAATTTTAAACTAAACATGACTATGCCTTCCCAAAAGCTCCAAGTCAAATTTTAGTTATCGGACTCGTTCATCGTTCGTTTGATAATTAAAGAGAATGCATCCATCATCATTTCGATAAGAAGGACAAAAAATGTCCATGAATTGTCGGCTAAGAATATCAAGCTCGAAATGATCCACAAGTCTTGTGAAACCAACAGATGTTAATGTCATGTTTATGACAATCTAATAATTTAAGATCTCCAAATACAAATAGTAAGTTATTGAAACTCTTTAAAAAAATTTATTCCACCTCATTATTTAAATTACTAAATTGATAAAGTAAATAAAAGATAATCATTAACAAGGCAAGCAAATCTTCTATCGTGAATATACCTAAAGTAATCTCATTAGCAAGTCTAATTCGAAATAAGGTTAGCATAACTTTATTCCCTAATCATTCATTTTAAATAGTAAAACAAAAACTATTTCTTTAAAAAAGAGTCGTTATGCATTTTCCCACGCGTCAAACCCCTATTGGCTAAACACCAATTTATTTTTTTTTTGAAAATATTGCTTTCACATCATGAATGATCCTCCATATTCCAACAACTCTTCGTTTCAGCATTTAATTCTTAGAACCTTTCACACTTGGCTTCCTTTTCATATTCTCCATTAAGAAAATATGGCAGCAGATTTCTCTAGATCGGTTGAACTGGGTCTCAAGCTCTCAAAGCGGATATACTATGGAAAAAATGCGACAGTGTCGGCGCCGCCTCGTCCGGTGGTGGCAGAAAGGGAGACCGATGCGGTGGAGAGTTATCTTCCGACGGCGGTGATGGTTTATGCGGAGATAACAGAGCCGTCAGTGGTGGACAATCCATACATCCGGAGCTACCAGCCTTACGTGCACGGGCGGTGTGATCCACCGGCGTTGATTCCGTTGCATATGCACGGAGTGACAATGGAGGTGGACTGTTATTTAGATACTGCTTTTGTCACTGTTGGTGGCATATGGCGTGTACACTGTGTTTCTGCGAGTGAAAGCTGCGACTGCCGCATCGCTGTACCAATGGGCGAAGAGGTCAGCACAGAGCTGTTATTTTATATATTCATTTGAACTTTTGGTTGTTTCTCATTTTTAGCATGCTTCTTAATTGATGGGCATGATTCACAAATTACTTTTAAGGAGAAATGAATACACAAGTCAATATTTTTCTAAGATGAATATGTAATTCGAAATTTTTTGAGAATTATGAAATTTGTCTTTGAGAAAATAAGTCTTCTTTTCAATGGCATTATGCAAACTTTTTTTGATCATTATACACTTGTCTCTTTTTCGGCTGTGAATGAATTGCAGTGCTGTGTTTATAATTGCTCTGTGGGTGTGGATTTATCTTGAATTATGTATTTTTGAAGCAAGGGGAGATGGAAAATTCTCTTTTAAAATTCTGTTGCTGT
>CAIGRH010292851.1:0-15773 GCA_903798295.1 Fraxinus nigra | reverse complement strand
TTTTCAAACAAAATTGGTGTCAAACAAGGGCTAAGGAATGTCCCTTCAAAAGAATTAAGCTTTGCTTTAGGATCCATTGGTAATGGTGCTGGTTTACAAGCCAAAAAACCAATATCTTCAAGAAGTTGTAGTGCATAGTGCCTTTGAGAAAAAAATATGCCCTTATGTGATCTAGCTATCTCCAATCCAAGAAAATATTTAAGTTTACCAAGATCCTTCAATTTGAACTGTTTGTGCAAGAAGGCCTTCAATGAATCAATTGCTTTGACATCTGATCCGGTGATGATTATATCATCAACATAGACAAGTAAAGCAATGAATGATGCACCAGTCCCTTTTGTAAATAAGGAATAGTCCGATTTGGACCGTTGAAAACCATGCAATAAAAGTGTGTGAGAGAACTTCGAAAACCACTGCCTGGAGGCCTGCTTTAGGCCATATATTGATTTGTGCAACTTGCATACCAGCTTCTCCCCCTGAGAACCAGCATTTTGGCGTTTAGGATGGCCTAGAGGTAAATCCATGTATATCTCTTCGAATAGATCCCCATTAAGAAAGGCATTATTGACGTCTAACTGAACCAAATGCCATTTTCTAATGGCTGCAACAGCAAGTAGAGCTTTGCAGTCGCCAACTTGGCAACAGGTGCATAGGTTTCATTGAAGTCTAGTCCTTCCTGCTGGGTATAGCCTTTAGCCACCAACCTGGCTTTATACCTTTCTATGCCCCCATCTGATTTAAACTTTATTTTATATACCCAACGACATCCAATGGAATGTTTGTCCCTTGGTAAAGTTTAAAAGTCCAAGTATGGTTAGCTTCCATGGCTGCCAATTCATCCGTCATGGCATTCCTCCAGTGTTTATGTTGTACAGCTTGGTGATAGAATTGAGGTTCAAAAGTAGAAGATATGTTGAATAAAAGTGAGTTATGGGAAATGGAAAAAGCTTTGTAAGACAAAGATTCACCTAAAGGATATTTGGAATTGTTTTGGAGAGGAGGAGAATTGGTCAGAAGATTACAATGGTAATCACGAAGGTATGATGGAGTCTTTCTTGTTCTGTTACCTCTTCCATGAGTGGATGAAGGTAACTATTTTGTGTTTGAATCATT
Source organism: Fraxinus nigra (assembly GCA_903798295.1). NCBI lineage: Eukaryota > Viridiplantae > Streptophyta > Magnoliopsida > Lamiales > Oleaceae > Fraxinus > Fraxinus nigra. The sequence continues at coordinate 14,660 of CAIGRH010292851.1, read as the reverse complement.
AGCTGTAGTGGAATTCTCATTGATAGTGGGATTTTCATGGTCATCGGATATGACCTGGGGAACATCATCACAGGCATTTCCAACTGAAGGGCTTGTTTGAGGTTTTGCAGGTATAGAATATGTTTGAGGTTCTGCAGGTGAAGGATATGTTTGAGAATTATTTTGAAATGGATCTTGAAAGGTGTTTGGTAGGACAACATTAGTGAATGGATCGATAGGGTCAGTGGAGGAAGAAATTGTTTGAAATGGGAAGATGTGTTCATAAAAGACCACATCTCTGGAGATGAAAAATGATTTGTTGATTATATCATATAATTTGTATCCTTTTATGGAAGGGGGATAACCAACAAAAACGCATGCTTTGGCTCTTGGGTGGAATTTTGATCTGTTTGAGGACAAAGTAGAAGCAAAGCATAAGCTGCCAAATGTCCTAAGATGAATGTAGTCCACAGGAGTTTTGTATAGACAAAGGTATGGAGTTTTGTTTTTCAGTATTGGGGCTGGAGTTTTATTGATGATGTAAATAGCTGTAAGGATGCACTCTCCCCGAAATTGAATAGGAATTCTTGACTGAAAGAATAAGGCACGAGCTACATTTAGCAAATGCTGGTGCTTCCTCTCTACAACAGAGTTCTGCTCTGATCTTTCAACATATGAATATTGATGAATCACCCTCTTGTCATTGAATAATTCTGTGAATTTCAACTCTTTAGAATGTTCAGATCTGAAGCACTTTATAACTTTGTTGAATTGAGTCTCAATAAGAGAAAAAAATCTGGGAATTATGAAGGTCACATCAGACTTTTGTTTCATCAAATACACCCATGTAAATCTGGTGCAATCATCAACTAATGTTACAAAATACTTGTAACCAGCATGTGAAATCACACTGTGAGGACCCCAGATGTCGCAGTGAACTAAATCAAAAGGATTCGATGATAAATGATTGTTAGACACAAAAGAAAGTCTCCTTTGTTTGGCTAATGGACAAATATGGCAGGGAATATGTCTCCTTCTTTCATCAAATTTCAATAAGCCTTTCAACGGATCAAGTTTCTTAAAAGATAGATGCCGAACATGACTTGTTACATTATTTGCCAATACACTACATGAATCTATAACAGATGAAATGCTAGGAAAGGTATTAACATAATTACAAGAACCCTTGGGACTAACAAATTTATTCTGAATAAAATTAAAAGATCTTACATCAATGACATATAAATCTTCAGCTCTTTCACCCTTGCCAATCATCTTCAACGTGGCACAACCTGAATCATACAAGTGTGTGAGAAAAGTGACACTTAGTGAAGATTTCTTTGTTAAAGAACTTACTGACAGTGAACTGTGGCACAAATAATACATCCTCAAGGATAAGTTTAGGTGATAATTTCACATCTCCAATGAACTGAACAAAAATCTTTTCACGGTTAGGTAACATGACAAATGAATTCTGAACTCTCCTCAATCTATCAAAAGCATATTTGTTGGAACAAATGTGACTTGTAGCTCATCAGATGTTCATACTGAGTTTGGTTCAAGGTTTGCATGAAGTTTCCAACCTCTCCTTTTGTCTGATCCAATTTGTTGAATCCTTCGGTCACTGAACCAGCCACAACACAATGGGCTTGATTAGCTCAATTGAAGCTCATGTGGTTGTTTGTTCCTCCAACCCTCTGTCTAGATTTATATCCAGGAGGAAACCCATGTAGTTTGTAACATTTATTAATGCCGTGACATGTGTACCCACGGTATGTACACACACGCTTTTCCCTCTTCTGAAACTTGTTGTTCAATTGTCCCGCACTTGTCTTCTTAGCCTCATTCTTCACATAAAAGGCCATTGAATTGTTAATGCGAGAAGTGTCCACACATGTATTCACTTTTCTCTGATTTTCCTCTTGCACAACCAGTGCAAAAACCTTATTTATTGAAGGAATTGGATCCATTAGCAGCAATTGACCTCTTATTTGTGCATAAGACTCACGCAAACCCATCAGAAACGACATCACATATTCTGTCTGGTAGTGATCAGCGAGGTTTATGTTACCTCCACAAATGCACTTACCACATGAGCACAGAGGTCTATAGCTGCTAAGCTCTTCCCAAACGGTTTTCAGCCTTGTAAAATAAGTACTAACAGAAGATTCCCCTTGAGTTAAATTCATCAATTCACGCCTCAATTGAAAAATTCGTGACCATTCTTTTGTTGGTATCTCTCCTTGAGATCGACCCAAATATCATGGGCGATTCAGAATACATAATACTTGCTGATATCTCTTTGGAAACAGAATTAAGAATTCAAGATATTACCATGTTGTTACGAATCCAGGCACTGAATAGATCGCCAGTTGGATCAGGAGCTGTAATAGAACCATCAATGAACCCTAGCTTGTTCTTCACTGACAATGCAATCACCATGGATTGACTCCAAGAGGCATAATTATCCCCTGTTAGCTGCTGCGAAACAAGTACCAAACCCGGGCTATCTGAATGGTGAAGGAAGAAAGGATGTGATCCATCATCAGCTGCTGAATTGCTAGCTGATGATGCAGATATATGGATAGACTGATTCGGAAATTCAGTCGCCATTGATCAGAGTAAAGGAAGCATAAGAATATGCTCTGATACCATATTATGGAATAAGAAATGAAGAAGAGATTATTCTCTTATTATCAGAAAATGTAATTGAACCGATAACATTGGCCCTATATATAAATACAAAAGCCAACTGGTGCCAACTGTAACTAACCAAATAACATAACAGAATCTAACTAACTAACAAAATTACAGCTAACAAGATTCTATACAAATGGGTAAAATGCTGAACTGCTGACCTGGAATATTGCTGGAAGTTGAGCTGTGAGCTGCTGCTAAACTGGAAGCTGCTGGAAGCTGGAGCTGGGAGCTCTAATACAACCCTGCTGTGTTTTATTTATTTTTATCTTTTTGAAAATTTAATATCTGCAAGTAAGCCGTAAATTGAAAAGATGAATATTCTCATCGATGTGTGTGTGAATTACATCGTTGACCCTTTTAATTTTTAGTTTTACATTTTAATTTATTTAATAAATTGGACCAACTGAGTGATCTTCATAGGTTGTTGAGCTAAGTCTGGCACGACCCAACCTGTGAACCAGTCTACACCGAGCCAGCCTAGATTCGATTCAATTTTTAACAGAGCGAGTCATCCAGGCCTGACCTCCCACACATTTTGGCACCACTGTTCAAAATCTCGAAATACATACAGCTTTATTGTAACTATTCCTGTGTATTTCTTGCCTTCAGTTTTTTCACAAGAACTAAAAACTATGAAAACTCAGCCACTCCACCTCTATGCTTTAAAAGGACACTTCAATATTCTTTTTTCCTGTGTTTCATTTGCTGTTGTGTTTTGGACTTTGGTTTTTAATGAATTGCACCATTAGGGTTCTTTGTTTTCGTACCTTTTTTTGTTTAACGACACCAGGGTTTAGATTGTAACAATCAGTTTCATTTCTGTGTAGATTTCATTTTTATCTAGTTTCCTTGTGTTATTAATTTTGTTTGGATGCTCTGTAAATGAGTGGGAATCCTTTGGAGCTTCTATACATTTTATTCTTATCATTATTTGAGCTTTGTTAGTCAAAAAGAGAAAAGAAACAGACAGAATTATAGAAAAGAAGTGAATCATGTTTTGATAGGTCAATCTGCTTCTGGTTTATGAAAGTGGAAGCAAATTTGTATTACAGGATAGATTGAAAAGGAATGTCTACTCCCAATGGCTCAAATGACTTGTCTTCAGAGATGGAGGTGGATGCATTTAGACGCCTTTTCCCTCTACGCTTTCATGAGCGCCACCTGCTCGAATCAATACGGCCTGATGGACGGCCTCTTGGAAGAGCTAGAGATACAACAATTGCCCTTGGTTGGACAATCTACTATTCATTTACTGAAAACTTGTTTTCTCTCATTACATACCATACCTCATCAACTCAAATCTTTTCTAATTGTAGGAGCCGTTGCATCTGCTAATGGATCAGCATTAGCAAAGATAGGTTGCACTGTAAGTGTGTTTTTAGTTTATTCCTGCTCCTCTGTCATAAATAACCCATGTTATTTATAGAACTAGAAAGGATGAACTTATTGCAAAAAATGTATTCCATTCCCATGCAAAACTAATTTAAAAATTTATATCATGTTCAGACCATGCTGGCCGCTGTTAAATTGGAAGTCATGACACCAAAGGCGGAGTCGCCTGATGAGGGTTGCATAGGTTTAACATATTTCATTTGTATTATTTAATACACCTTTTTAAATTTGAGAGTGTATAATTATATTACCTCATGTGCCAGCTATTGATTTCCATATGCCTCCAATTTGTTCTCCACTGGTTCGCCCTGGCAGACCAGCAGAGGCAGCACCAGTAATAACAAAGCAATTAACTGACATCATCTTGAGGTAAGAGATGCATGACATTAGCCAAATACGTCCTTTTAAATATCTGTCACTTCAATAAAACAATCTAGATATATTTAATACTCTTAAAAATAACAAGAAAAGGAAAAAAAAAAAAAAAAGATAATTTCCAAAATGACCAGCGATTTTTGTGCGCAAACCTAAGGTTTTTAGATTCTGAGAAGTTGCTAATATATTGTTGGTTTCTTTACGGTGGTTCCGTAGGCCTAGTTGAATCCATTCATGGTGGACGACTCACAGGACGTATGCTGCAAAGTTATATATTGAACTTTATTACTACATACTCTTTCTGTAGATACTTCTTTTCTTTTTTGCATGCTGATTGCTCCTAATACTCTCAGTATTTTCTTAGAGAAGGATGTCATTGTGTGCGTATGAGACAATAGGAGATTTCTCTATTTGCTTGACCTTTTCGATGCAGTACTTGGCTTTTACTCTTACAGTTTCAGTTAAATGACTTCCAAGCACTGACCTGGCTGAGCTACCCTTTACAACATTTGCGACATCAAGATGAATAAAATGACTCCTACGAATTCATTCTACCCATCCTTTATTTTTAGTTGTGTTTTTGGTGACTTGTTATTGTGATTATGCAGTTCTGGGATGATCGATTTAAAAGAATTATCTTTGGTCAGTGGAAAAGCTGCTTGGATGGCCTACCTGGTAATGGATCAGCATTTTATTGTATCATTATGATACAAATTTATGGCCCTATAATGCTTGAGGCCTAAATACTCGTTACTACTATATAACATGACTCTTACAGGACATATACTGTCTCGATGCTGATGGCGCCCTATTTGATGCGGCATTGCTTTCTGCTGTGGCTGCATTCTCACACTGTGAGTTGTTATGGCTGTGTTTTTTTTTTTTCTTCTGCATGTGTCTACGGTGATATGATGTCCTATTTTATCTTATTTTTGCCCTCCCCCACCCCCCACCCTAACACCCTTTTTTTCTTTTAACTGGAAGCTAGACGTGTAAATTCAAACAAAACTAGACTTCATTTTTAATCTACTGTTCATGTTTGATTTATGTGACTGAATGTATAGCAAAGCACCAAAATTTATTCTATACTTTATGATTTGATTAATCAGTCTTCGAACTTGTTATGATTGTATAACCAATGTCTGATCCAGAAAGGAATTCTTTTCAGCTTTTAATTTCCTAGCTCTAATATTTGCTCTAAGCAAGGTGCAAATGAGTATTTTGCTTTTGTAAGACATTTCTTATCTATTAACACCCTCAACTTATATATTTTCCGCTTTGTCTCTGACTAAGAGATCCTCAATCTTTTCCAGTGCAAATTCCGGTAGTTTCTCTCAATGATAATGGAAGAATAGTTCTTCTTTCTGAGGAAAATTCTGGTGCAATGTGGGAAAAGGAGCCAGTGAATAAAGAGAAGAGAAAGCTGAAGTTGGATACTCTACCATTCTCCTTGACATGCGTGCTTCACAAGAACTACATTCTGGCAGACCCTTCTGCCGAGGAAGAGTCTATTATGGAAACATATTTAACTGTGGTGTTGGATTCGTCTATGCAGCTCGTGTCTCTTAATAAACCTGGTGGACCAGGTCTGGCTCAAACATCAGCCATCCAGGTTAGTTTGCACCTTCGTTTTTTATGTTTTCTTTTTTCTATGGGGAGAGGGATTAGGGGCTCTTGTGGTCAAACAACATATGCAATTTACATCTTTCAGGCTCTACTTCTTTAGACATATAGATGATGCTAACTAATGTTTACTTGCATAATTTGCTATATGACTGCAGGATTGTGTAGCATTTACAATACAGAGAGTGAAAGAACTTCAGAAGATACTGAATGAAGCAATTTCAGATATGGAAGTGGACTAGTAGAAAGTTGCCGTTGAAATTATATCCATTTTCCCACTGATTTTGCCCATAGGTTTCTTCTTATTCTGTATCTTCAAGTTTTAACTTCTCAAGGAAAAGAGAAATGTAAACTATTGGAAAAATGTCCATCGGTAAAGACATTCCATTGACAAGATTTGAGTACAACTGAGTATATTTGAAGAGTAGCAATTTTGCTTCTGGGGCATCTTTAAAGTTTTGATTGGTAGAGATTTGTTTGATTTATTTATCCTTTTGAATGTAAACATGGAACTTCGATCTAATTTTCTTTTTGGTTTACAGTTTGTGTAATGCTCTCCGTATATTAGCAAATAATATATGGAGATGGCTTGTAAGCTGTGCCGATGCAAAAATCCACAATCAAGTGCATCAATTTTAAAATCGAGTAATTAATGATTACTTGAGATCGTGATTGTGTTCGACTCTGCTTCTTCTCTTCTCCCATGTTTTATTTCTACTAAGTACAAATATATTGATTATATGACTATTCTAATTCTGTTAAATTACTTAGTTCTAAATTTGTTTGCAACAATAATCTAAATTAGAGTTCGATTCATATTAATGTGGATTTTTGAATATGAAACTTTAAGATTCAAGCAATTCAATTCATTTAAATTTTAAAATGAGTAATTTGATCATGTTCTACAATGCAAACAATTATTGAAATTTTGTTGTCGAGCCAGCAGGATCCTCTGGCATCAAACTAGGATACCTGGACCCATTGGTGTACATAGAAATAAATAAATAAATCAGTTCTTTTCACTGAGGGTCACAAACTCAAAAACCAGAATGTCTTTTACCAACAAAAAGAGTTTCATGGTCGTTCGATAGAGATTAAAATTAGATTAAAATTAAAAAATTAATTGTTATTGTTGACTTTTATTAGAAGAATGAGACCCAATGACGACTATATTTTCAATTTTAATCCCTATCGAATGGACCTCATTATGAAATCATAAAAATCTTTATCTATATCGTCATCCAGACACTTTCTCTTTTCAGTTGCCTATACCCAATTCTTTTCCACAATCAAGTGCATCAATTTTATATCGAGTAATCAATGATTACTTGAGATCGTGATTGTGTTCGACTCTGCTTCTTCTCTTCTCCCATGTTTTATTTCTACAAAGTACAAATCTATTGATTATATGACTATTCTAATTCTGTTAAATTACTTAGTTCTAAATTTGTTTGCAACAATAATCTAAATTAGAGTTCGATTCATATTAATGTGGATTTTTGAATATGGAACTTTAAGATTCAAGCAATTCAGTTCATTTAAATTTTAAAATGAGTAATTTGATCATGTTCTACAATGCAAACAATTATTGAAATTTTGTTGTCGAGCCAGCAGGATCCTCTGGCATCAAACTAGGATACCTGGACACATTGGTGTTCACAGAAATAAATAAATAAATCAGTTCCTTTCACTGAGGGTCAAACTCAAAAATCAGAATGTCTTTTACCAACAAAAAGAGTTTCAAGGTCGTTCGATAGAGATTAAAATTAAAAAATTAATCATTATTGTTGATTTTTATTAGAAGAATGAGATCCAATAACGACTATATTTTCAATTTTAATCCCTATCGAACGGGAAACAATCATAAATTTTTTTATCTATATCGTCATCCAGACACTTTCTCTTCTCAGTTGCCTATACCCAATTCTTTGTAATCCAAACCAACCAATCAGAATGCAAGAAACAACCACAGTAGATAGACAAAGTACAAGCTCATTTTCTCTCTCTGAAATCCTACTCAAAACTAAACTCAACCTCAAAATATAGTCTACACTTGTCAACACGTGTCCCTTTGTCTCACCACTAGCTGAATAAACCATCTCCCTCGTTCATTTCACCCTCTCCTGGTAAAATATATAACTCCAAAACTGGGCATCATTGCAAGAGAAGAAGAGAAAATAAGAAGTAGCACTTAAATTCGTTCTCCATTTTGCTTATTCTCTCTTTTTTCTTCATATATTTGTGCATACATAAGTTATACACTTATACTAGTACATACTCTCTGGTTTTTTTTTTTTTAATCTGTGTAATCAAGAAAATAAGCCTTTATTTCTTGAAAGCACAGAGTTGATAAATGGCTTATTTAGTTTCTTCACCATTCACACTACCCAATTCAAAAACATCCCACCTTTCATCGACTTCCCAAAAGAACTACTTTCTTCACTCATTTCTTCCCAAGAAAATCAGCCAGAACAATTCAAGATCACCTCATAAATTTAAAGTTACTGCAATTGGCAATGGATTATTCACCCAAACAACACCTGAAGTTCGACGAATTGTACCCGAAAATTCCCAAGGCCTCCCCACTGTAAAAGTTGTCTATGTAGTATTAGAAGCTCAGTACCAATCAGCCCTTACAGCTGCAGTTCAGACACTGAACAAGAATGGGCAATATGCTTCATTCGAGGTTGTTGGGTACTTAGTTGAGGAACTTAGAGATGAAAATACTTACAAAACTTTCTGTAAGGATCTCGAGGATGCAAATGTCTTCATCGGTTCATTGATTTTCGTTGAGGAATTGGCCTTAAAGGTTAAGGCTGCAGTGGAGAAACAAAGGGACAGGCTTGATGCAGTTTTGGTTTTCCCTTCAATGCCTGAAGTAATGAGACTCAACAAATTGGGATCATTTAGCATGTCGCAACTCGGGCAGTCGAAAAGTCCATTCTTCCAGCTATTCAAGAACAAGAAATCATCTGCCGGGTTTGCTGATAGTATGTTGAAGCTTGTAAGGACACTGCCTAAGGTTTTGAAGTACTTGCCAAGTGATAAGGCTCAGGATGCAAGAATGTATATACTTAGTCTGCAGTTCTGGCTTGGGGGTTCACCTGATAATTTAGTGAATTTCTTGAAAATGATTTCTGGTTCTTATGTTCCTTCTCTAAAAGGGACGAAAATTGACTACTCCGATCCAGTTTTGTACTTGGATAATGGAATTTGGCACCCTTTGGCTCCCTGCATGTATGATGATGTGAAGGAGTATTTGAATTGGTATGTTACTAGGAGGGATGCAAATGAGAAGCTTAAGAGTAAGAGTGCACCTATAATTGGATTGGTTCTGCAGAGGAGTCATATTGTTACTGGTGATGAAAGTCACTATGTGGCTGTGATCATGGAACTTGAAGCAAGAGGAGCCAAGGTAATACCGATTTTCGCAGGTGGGCTAGACTTCTCAGGGCCGGTCGAGCGGTTTTTCGTCGACCCGGTAACGAAGAAGCCAATGGTGGACTCAGTGGTGTCACTAACTGGTTTTGCTCTTGTTGGAGGTCCAGCAAGGCAGGATCATCCAAGGGCAGTTGAGGCCTTGATGAAGCTTGATGTGCCTTATATGGTGGCTCTGCCTTTAGTTTTTCAGACAACAGAGGAGTGGTTGAACAGCACACTGGGGCTGCACCCAATTCAGGTCGCTTTGCAAGTTGCTTTGCCAGAGCTCGACGGAGGAATGGAGCCGATTGTTTTTGCCGGCCGGGATCCCAGAACAGGCAAGTATATTTTTCATCCTACTATTTCGGTACATGTATATGTTCAATACTGCCAGTTGTCCATTTATCAACTCTGCTATCAGTTGTTGGCCTTTAAACTGTTCATTTGAAAAGAATGAACGGTTATGGTACTAAGAATTAGGGTGTTAGAAAAGATGAAATTGATATAAGCGCTTGGGGTCATTCGTGGTTAACCTTTTAAGATGGAAGCCAAGTCTTAGTATATGGTACTTCCTGAAAATCAAGATTCTTGATTACTAGAGGAACAATATCAATTCTTTTATTAATTTAAATACCAAAATGGATGATCGACTCGTTTTCATACTAGAGACAGTCATAGGAAATCCTTTGATAATACGGATTGTTTTTACTCAATGATATTCCACAATCAAGACAATTGGCTGAAACCCATAAACCATTTCATTGAAGTTCACCGATATCTTCCTTCTATAACGTAAAATAAATCCTCTGTGATTCTGGAGTAATCCATGTAAAATTGTTGCTCACACGGCATATTTCATTATTGCCGTCCCAATGCACGTTTCTGACTTTCTGCTACAATATAGACTTTTGATTTGGTTTTGGCTAAATTGAATTATATTATGTTCACGGGCTCTATTACAGGAAAATCACATGCTCTTCACAAAAGGGTGGAGCAGCTCTGCACCAGGGCAATCAAATGGGCTGAACTGAAGAGGAAAACAAAGGTATGTAGCATGCTTCTTTATGCAATACATAATTTATGCCCTATTTTATGAAAGACTAATTGGAAACTAGAAAAGTATGTAAAGAAAAATTGAAGAAGATTAAATAAATCAATGGTCAAATAAACCAATGATCTGAAGGGATAGAGATCTTAATTCAATCTTTTTCTACAATTCAAAGGCGTTGGAAATACGCATCAGAGTTTTAAAACCGACCAAGGTATGAATCAGGAAAGGTAAAAAGGTATAGCGTCTAAGAGTTGAACCAAGGTCAAAACGGACACTTTTAAAAAGTTACAAACATAAGTTGGTTTTCATCAATAGAAAACAAAAATTATATATTAACTTTATATGGTGCCACAATATATGTCAAGACTTAAATATATGGTTTTTAGGCTAACTGTCCGTTCTCAGGTTTTTCCGGTCGGGCTGGACTGTTTTTGTAACTTTGATAAACACATATAATTTGAGGAAAAATGAATTCTAAAACTATAATCTTCAATGAAGGCACTGTCATTTTCTTTTGTTCTACCTGAAAAACTGGATTTCAAGATTTTACTACTTTGATTTCACAACATATATGCAGATAGAGAAGAAGCTGGCAATCACTGTATTCAGTTTTCCACCAGACAAAGGCAATGTAGGAACTGCTGCTTACCTAAATGTTTTTTCGTCGATTTACTCCGTCCTCAAAGATCTGAAGAACGATGGTTACAATGTAGAGGGCCTTCCAGAGACACCTGAAGCATTAATCGAAGATGTAATTCATGATAAAGAGGCTCAATTCAATAGCCCAAATCTTAACATAGCATACACAATGAGTGTGAGAGAGTACCAGAGGCTGACTCCCTATGCAACTGCTCTGGAAGAAAACTGGGGGAAGCCCCCTGGTAATTTGAACTCTGATGGAGAAAACCTTCTGGTTTATGGAAAGCAGTATGGAAATGTCTTCATTGGGGTTCAGCCTACATTTGGTTATGAGGGTGATCCAATGCGGCTTCTATTCTCCAAATCAGCAAGCCCACACCATGGGTTCGCAGCTTATTATTCCTATGTGGAGAAAATTTTTGGAGCTGATGCTGTCCTTCACTTTGGAACTCATGGTTCTCTTGAATTCATGCCCGGGAAGCAGGTGGGAATGAGTGACGCTTGTTTCCCAGATAGTCTTATTGGAAACATCCCGAATGTCTACTATTACGCGGCAAACAACCCGTCTGAAGCCACCATTGCCAAACGTCGGAGTTATGCTAATACTATCAGTTACTTGACTCCTCCAGCAGAAAATGCTGGACTCTACAAGGGACTCAAGCAGTTAAGCGAGTTGATCTCGTCCTACCAATCACTAAAAGACTCGGGCCGTGGCCCTCAGATTGTGAACTCCATCATCAGTACTGCTCGGCAGTGCAATCTGGACAAGGATGTCGATCTACCCGAAGAAGGTGAGGAAATCTCAGCCAAAGAACGAGATCTTGTCGTTGGGAAGGTATATTCCAAGATTATGGAGATTGAATCCCGCCTCTTGCCATGCGGGCTTCATGTCATTGGCGAGCCTCCGTCAGCAATGGAGGCAGTTGCAACACTCGTTAATATTGCTGCACTGAATCGTCCAGAAGATGGGATTTCATCTCTTCCGGCAATATTGACCGAGACTCTTGGAAGAGACATCGAGGATGTTTATAGGGGAAGTGACAAGGGAATCTTACGTGATGTGGAACTCCTTAGACAGATTACTGAGGCATCTCGTGGAGCCATTACTGCATTTGTGGAGCGAAGCACAAACAATAAGGGACAGGTTGTTGATGTTTCTGACAAGCTGACTTCGATCTTTGGTTTTGGTATAAACGAACCATGGATCCAGTACTTGTCAAACACCAAATTTTACAGAGCTGACAGAGAAAAACTCAGAGTCCTTTTCCAATTCTTAGGGGAATGCTTGAAGCTAGTTGTGGCTGATAATGAGTTGGGAAGTCTGAAACAAGCTTTGGAAGGGAAATACGTCGAGCCAGGTCCTGGAGGGGATCCAATTAGGAACCCGAAAGTCTTGCCCACTGGAAAGAATATCCACGCATTGGACCCACAAGCCATTCCAACAACTGCAGCTATGCAGAGTGCAAAGGTTGTTGTTGACAGATTGCTCGAAAGGCAGAAGGCTGACAATGGAGGAAAGTATCCAGAGACTGTTGCCCTTGTTCTGTGGGGAACAGACAACATCAAAACGTATGGAGAATCATTGGCTCAGGTCATGTGGATGATTGGAGTTATGCCTGTAGCAGACACGTTTGGACGTGTAAACAGGGTCGAACCAGTCAGTCTTGAAGAGCTAGGAAGGCCAAGGATTGATGTCGTCGTCAATTGCTCTGGTGTGTTCAGAGACCTCTTCATCAACCAGGTATTGACAAGTTTCTGTATCATTTTAAAAGTGGGCTGTGCAGATATAGTGTTGCTTAATCCATCGACCATAAATATTTCTTGTTAGTGGGGTATACAGGGCATTCATAATTTGTATTAGGTTGCCCTAACGTTTTAGAGATGCGCAAACTGAGAGGCATGGGATCTCCATTATGAACTTCTTTTTCTCAATTTTAGAGAACGTATGGGTGGGCGCTCATGCTGAGGGTAAACCACTATAAATCTGTGTTCCCCTTGCATTTTGTAGTTTTACTGATCTCTGATCACTTTTTATTGCTCTCGGGATCCGATTAAGGCGTAATCCATAACAAAAATTGCTGTATTTTTGTAGTACAACAAACTTCAACACAACGATTTGGCTCTCTTTAAACATCTTTACTCCTCTTTTTTGTGTTCCTCAGCTGATATGCTGTCTACTTGTACCTTGTGCACAGATGAATCTCCTGGATCGGGCAGTAAAGTTGGTTGCAGAGCTAGATGAACCCGAGGACCAGAATTACGTCAGGAAACACGTACTAGAGCAAGCAAAAGCACTAAACGTTGATGTGCGTGAAGCTGCATCCCGGGTCTTTTCAAATGCCTCGGGCTCATACTCATCCAACATAAACCTCGCCGTTGAGAACTCATCATGGAATGACGAGAAGCAACTTCAAGAAATGTACTTGAGTCGAAAGTCATTCGCATTTGACTCTGATGCTCCTGGTGCTGGCATGATGGAAAAGCAGAAAATTTTCGAGATGGCTCTTAGTACAGCTGATGCCACATTCCAAAACCTCGACTCTTCCGAAATTTCTCTCACAGATGTCAGTCACTACTTTGATTCAGACCCAACAAACCTCGTACAAAGCCTCAGGAAGGATGGGAAGAAACCGAGTGCATACATTGCTGATACAACCACAGCTAATGCACAGGTAAGTGTTATGACCTGTTACATTTGCTACCAAGAATCCGTTGAGCAGCAGAATTCTTCTAGTCATTGTTTGGTAACATAAATTATAGTGTACTCGATAGTATTAAAGATGAAAAATAAGCTAAAATCATGTTCAATACATTGTCGAGTATGCTCTAGTGTCGCTTACCAAACGTAAGCCTAGTTATATCTCTTTCAACTAACAACCTTTTTTAAACAATTTAGGTTCGTACACTTTCTGAAACGGTAAGGCTTGATGCGAGGACCAAATTATTGAACCCGAAATGGTATGAAGGCATGCTTTCGAGTGGCTACGAGGGTGTTCGTGAGATTGAGAAACGACTAACTAACACAGTTGGATGGAGTGCAACTTCAGGACAAGTTGACAACTGGGTTTATGAAGAGGCAAACACGACTTTTATTCAGGACGAGGCAATGCTGAACAGGCTAATGAACACGAACCCGAATTCTTTCAGGAAGTTGGTTCAGACATTTTTGGAGGCGAATGGACGTGGATATTGGGAAACTTCTGCTGAAAACATTGAAAGATTGAGGCAGTTATACTCAGAAGTTGAAGACAAGATTGAAGGAATTGATCGTTGAAATTTAAACGAACAATTGTCTGCGTCAAATACTTGGCTACCTGAGATTTTTCTAACAAATTCCTGTTGTAATTTGGACCTTTGATTCCACCAATAACAAGCTCAGATAAGCCAAAATCAACACCACATTGTCACCCAAGCTCCAAAACCGAACCCAACCACCGGTTGCTTCAAACTTCCACAAAGGAATGAGTTGAGTGCTCTTTTG
>CAIGRH010292820.1:0-11081 GCA_903798295.1 Fraxinus nigra | reverse complement strand
TCTTGTGTGGACCCCAATAACAACTATATTTTTCATTTTCATTTTCAAGAAAGTTGACTCAAACAGGGGCTATATTTTATTATAGTTTCGTTGATAACACTGACAACCAATCAATCAACAGCTCTCTTTTTTAAAAGCTCAAATCTGTTCACAAACAATTGTGTCAAGTAGATCCTAACTGATCAGTTCAATAGGATTCTGCCAAAATATATCATTATCTAGTTGGACCGAGTCAAGAGGGGATCTCATTTCTCTCTTTCTTCAAGAAATGGAAATGAATAACCGGAAAAATCTCCTTTTATGATATCTTCAGTCTAGAAGCAGGCAGCTACAAAAAATTCTAAAATGGCTGTAATTTAAAAACGACGCTGTTGCAATTTTTATTCAATCAAATCTTTAAATNAAGCTCAAATCTGTTCACAAACAATTGTGTCAAGTAGATCCTAACTGATCAGTTCAACAGGATTCTGCTAAAATATATAATTATCTAGTTGGACCGACTCAAATAAAAAAAAATGAAAAAGAGGGGATCTCATTTCTCTCTTTCTTTAAGAAAACCAAATGAATAACCGGAAAACCCTCATTTTATGATATCTTCAGTCTAGAAGCAGGCAGCTACAAAAAATTCTAAAATGGCTGTAATTTAAAAACGACGCTGTTGCAACTTTTATTCAATCAAATCTTTAAATTATCATAGAACAAATCTAGCTGAAACAAAAGTAGTGCACAAATCAAGATGTTCAGAATATTTTTTCATCTGGAATCAAGGTGAAAACAGCAAACGGTTGATAACAGGGTACAGTATCAAGTTAGCAGCCAAGCTAGCCGGGGAACATACAGCATGTAAGAATGAATATCCATGAAAGTTCCCCTTAATCCCAACTGCATCGAACTTCAATGGAGAATAGTGATCAGTTGTACACCATGTACTTTGGTGTTGCACTGAACTTCTGATATCCCTTGATGACTTTGTTGACAGCATCTAGAAAATCTTTCTCTGTCACGGTCTTCCTTCTTGCTCGTATAGCATACATTCCAGCCTCTGTGCACACGCTCCTTATGTCAGCTCCTGAATAAGAAGATGCAACTTAGTAAATATATCAAACATTTGTCAGATGTTACCATGCAGACATGACAACATTTCCGAAACTGAACTTTGTAAGAAATTCCTCAATGGTTTAATTCCCGCATTGATACGATGGACTTAAAAGAAATTTCAATATGACCCTATTCCATGTGTGTAAATTCTCACAACATTCAGGCATATTTCTCGAAATAGTTTGTATACGCCCAGAAATATAGCCACCCCTGGAGCTTAAATACTCATGCTTTACCAACAGTTAAGACAAATTGCTGGTAGCAATCTTTTCTTAGAATGTTTATTGATGCTATACAAAATCAAGCCTATAATCCATCAACTTTTTTCCGAGAAAGGAACAAGGATAATAAGATGTACCAGTAGAACTTACCGAAGCCTAACATTAATATCTATAGAGTTCAATTTCGTACCAGTAGAATTTGGGCAAAGCCGAGCCAGAAGTTCAAACCGTACGTCCCTCTCACAATTCATTGTTCGTGTATGAATCTTAAATATCTGTGTTCTGCTTTCTAAATCTGGCAGTCCAAATTCCACTTTACGATCAAGCCGTCCAGGACGTAACAGTGCAGGATCCAGTGTATCAGGTCTGAAATTAGAGAAAGCCGCAATTATATTAGCAAACATAAGCGATTGTAGAATCACAAAGAAGCCACTGTGCCACAAAAAGCAAAATGGTCTTAGCAGATAATTCGGTATCATAGTCTATAGAGAAAACCTTTAAACACAACAACAATAATTCTAGATTTAAAATTTGAAAGAAACGGAGTGCCACCTGAACACCCCAGAACCAATGGAAAAGGAAAGTAAAAGGGAAATAACATGATATATACAGGCACGCAAAGGTTACACATTTTTCCAAACTTCAAAGTGAGCCGTATCCCAGTAAAACTAAAAAAATTGTGTGGAGCATAGGTAATAAGAGAAATTGACACGAACAGAGAAAACAGAAGGATAATTATGTAGTTCATATGCCCCATCAGTGCTCCGGAAGATCATTAAGAAACAAAAACACGATGACCAGGGTCAACGCAGTTGCTTCAATTATTATTTATTCACTATTTCTTTTGAGAGAGAAAGAAGGGGTGGAGGTTACTGGTTACATGTGCACGACAGCATGAGCACTGCAGATGCTAAAGCAACCTAAATTTTAAATTGCATCAGATAAAAGAATATAATGCCAATAGCTAATAAACCGCTTAAGATAATTAATATGTACATGCCATTTGTGTTACTCTGTCAATTATCTTACACCTCAGAATAGAAAAAGGCATTGACAAGCTCAGTAAGACAAGAATAAAAATATGTACATGAGAAAAAGCAAGCATAACCTACCTATTAGTTGCCATTAGTACTTTAATATTCCCACGAGCGTCAAACCCATCAAGCTGATTGACAATTTCAAGCATTGTGCGTTGGACCTCATTATCTCCACCCACTCCATCATCAAACCGTGCACCTCCAATGGCATCTATTTCATCAAAAAACACGATGCAAGCTTTTTTAGAGCGGGCCATCTGCATCAACGAAAAGGTGATAATCAGACAGCAAGTAATGTAAGAGAATGTGTACACAAACTAAAGTAACAGAGGACTTTGACCTGAAATAGTTCACGAACCATCCGTGCTCCCTCACCGACGTATTTCTGAACAAGCTCACTTCCAATAACACGAATAAAACATGCATCAGTTCTATTAGCCACGGCTCTGGCTAACAGTGTTTTACCAGTACCAGGAGGACCATAGCAGAGAACACCCTTTGGGGGGTCGATCCCTAGCTTCACAAATTTTTCAGGGTGAAGCATGGGCAGCTCAACAACCTACCATATCCATCAGACAGTGCAGTCATGAAAGCAAATCAAATTTCAAATTGAAATCTTCTAATAGAGTTATTCAAAAATAAAAATAGATTTAGTTGATGAGAGAACGGGAGAATACAAATAATATATAGCAGAAACATCAATGACGAATATGTATTCAACGCATGACAAGAATCAATTAAAAAAACCTCTCGCATCTTTTCAATCTGCTCCTTGCATCCACCAACATCATTATAGGTAACATCTGGCTTTTCCTCCACTGTCATCATTGTAACACTTGGATCAATTTTCGGAGGCAAGGGGATCTGGATTTGATATTTATTTCTGTCAACACTGCAATGATAAAAGAAAATGTCAAACTATGCATCACAATAGCAAAAAGAATCATATACCAACAATGAGGAAGCTCCAGCCTACTATACGTGGCAAATAAAAGCAAAGATAGGTTTTTGGCTTAATGAGGTGAAACAAAGGAAGAGGCAAATTCTAGAACCATCAGCAGCACTGAAACATGGGACATGTGGTTGAGATTGTGAACCACCCTAATTCAGATGTATCATGTATGCATACAACTAGGCATTTCATATTAAAATAGTACTACTATTCCGAATTTGGAAATAAAAACTACAGCAATGAGGAAATCATAGCACTTGATGGATCAACATATTAACTTGAGCACAGTTCAGCATTTTGCAGTATAAAATAGAAAAATTGTTCTACCAAAACGATTGCAATTGTACACTTCATTATCAAGTACAACAAATAACAAGTCACAAAGTCCTGCAAATAACATAGATATGTTTTGTAGTGTAAAGCAAAACCAGACAGAAAAAACTTACCCAACTCGCATGCCTTCTTCTATATCAGTTGGTGAAACTTTATCACCCAATCCAACAACAAACTGCAGGAATGGTGCTAAAATAAATGAGATATTCACAACTACGACAAAAAAAATTTCGTATTTAAATGAAATAACTTACCCTACACTACAGATGTAAAACAAACAGGAAGCACAAATGTCAAATCTGGAAATGTCTGTTTCCGAGGAAATATCAACATCTAGATTCTTTTTTATTTTTTCCCTTAGTTCAGCTATGGGGTGCAAAATTCTTGAAAAAGCTGCCAAGAATAAAGGGAAGCTAACATACCTTTGCAATTTGTTTAACATTAATAACATATTTCGCGTCTTCTGTGTTTGGGCTAATGATCTTCGTACATCTTGCAACCTGATCACAAGCTGAAGTTATGGCCTTTTGGGGTGTAAAACAAGATAAGACAGAATAAATAAAGTTAGCAATCAAATAATTTACCTGAAGAGGTTGCTCCTCCTGCATCATTTGCTTATCAGAGACAAGATCCCATTGGCTGGGGGCAGCTAAACCAGTGTCAGATTCCTTGATACCTAACATGAAGCGAAAAATCAACTGATTATTCTAGGCAGAATTAGAGTAATGAACACCATAATCCAAGAGATAATGAAAGAGTTCAGAAGTAAGTTTTCAAAAGACTGTTCAATGATTAGACAAAACTCAATTCCCCAATCATAACAAGACAAAAAAATTCTTTCTAAAGAAACAAAATTGGGCCATAAAACATACCACATAAATCATTAATTTTCTTGGCCATTTCCTTGATTTCCTTCTCGACTTTCTTTATGCTGGTGGAGTAAGGTCCCAAGCCCTGCATATATCGTTCTATCATTAAAAGTAGCATTTTACAAAGCACAGAATTTTTGAAACCTTCAGTGGCCATTATTTAACACAAAGAAACTACCATCTCTGAAACTTAAGCTTATAAAATAGATTGAATTAGGAGTGCACCTTCAAAAGTGGCAAACATTTTTTGTTTCATTAAATTACATAAACCCATTAAAAGCCGCAAGTGAAAAGGTCCAGATAAAATGAGGTGTACTTAAATAAAAACAGTTAGTCCCAAGTCCTAAACAGGATTTTACACCAAGATTCAGTTCAACCAAAATAATAATAATAAGTCGTAAATTCGTAATTTCCTCTTTAATTCCAAATCCCAGATCCATAACACCAAAACCTAGCTACAATCCTCACCCTGTAGTGTACAAATAATTTAAAATCCATTACATAACTTATTACTCTTCATAATAAAATAATAAAAGAACGCGCTCGTCCTCGTTAGGATTTTCTTAAGCTACAGTTCAACTGCACGAAGTCACAAGATTTCAGTTCCCATAAAATATTCCTATCCTAGATCATAATTATCTCACATAAAAAATAAATAAATAAATAAAACCACTAACACATTAAAATCGCAGCTCATAACAGAACATACTTAAAATTAGTCCGATTATGTTCATTTCATTTATGCCTAATAGAAGCAAAAACATAGATGAAAATTAGGGCTCACAAAGAAGGGAAAAAGAATAGTACATATGTTTTGAGAAGCGCAATATCGTCTTCATCAAGTGGCGGAGGGTTCTTCTCGTCCTTGATCTCATCTTCAGGATCTGGTGCCATTTTTCAAAAAATTTAATTTCAATTTTTTCTATTTATTTGGATTTTTATCGATGAAAGTTTGCTTGAGGAAGAAGATGAGAGAAATGGATGAGACTGAGAAGGCTGTTGAACTCATAAATCACGTGATCTGCACGTGCATCCATGGGCTTCCGGCCCACAGAGGAATCTGGCCCAAAATACAAAGTAGTAGGTAACAATTACACCAACACCACAGGGTCCGACGTGTTTGGGAGTTGTTTATAGATGATTTAGATTTAAATTTAATAAAAATAAGTGATAATAAGTGGCAAGTACTTGTAGATTTTATTAAAATTATGAATAAAAAGTTATAAGTCATTTTAACAAATTATAATCAATAGCCAAACAAGGGGGGCTTACTTTGAATGCGAAATTGGTTTGGGAGCATTTTTTTTATCGATGTTAATTAAGCTTCCTTTTGGATACAAATTTATAAATTTACTTAAAATTAAATATTAAGACCCCGTTCGGTAGGAATTAAAATCTAATTAGAATTGAAAATATGGTCGTTATTGGGTCCTACTCATCTAATAAAAGTCAACAATAACAGCTAATTTTTCAATTTTAATCTGATTTTAATCCCTACCGAACGGGCCCTAATTTCAAATTTTTCTCTACTTTTTAACCATACATTCTCCATAAAATCACTATTCAAAATATCATTTTTTTTTCCTCAATAATGGCCATCGAACAAGGGCTCAATTAATCTATGTTTGATTTTCATTATTTTAAAATTCATATTTTCTCAAATTCATTTTCAACCACACATTTTTAAAATAAAATATTTTTCACTTGAACCCATTTTTATTTTTTATTTTATTTTTACTTTTTAACATGACATTTCTCAACAATTCACTGTTACAAAACTCATTTTAATGAAATAATAGGTTTCAAATAGAGTCTTAGAGAGTGTTTGGTAAAAATTAAAATCAAATTAAAATTGAAAATATAGTCGTTATTGTTGACTTTTATTGGACGGGTGGGACCCAATAACGATCATATTTTCAATTTTAATTGGATTTTAAACTGTACCAAACATGTTCTTAATCTTTTTGATGTACGCTTAGGCCGTAGCCATTATTCCATTGAAAACTATTATTCATCGTTATCCATACATTTAGTAGATCTATCTTCTATTCTTATTTTATTTTTTTCCTAAACGATTTATAAATTAACAAATAGAAAAGAGAACTTGTTACTTTATCAAATAGAAAAGAGTATAAGCTTCCTTCGACAAAGGACAACGTTTGTTCGCATTTACTTTATCTAAATCCAGTAATAACCAAAACAAATTTTCTTCTAACTCCCATACAATGTGACCGCATTCACTTCATCTAGGAATCATTAGTCTAAGGGTATGAAATAGTCACATCACATTCCTTTGGTTTGGGGGCATATTTACACCATGTTTGGCATGAGTTTATAATTTATTTATAATTGGTCAAATCAATTTTTGTATACACGTTTTGTGAAACTTAAAAGTACTACTAACTTATTCTACGCTGATCTAACTATAATGTTAGTAATTTAAAAAATAATTATAAATAATTCACAAGGATGCTTTTAGTTGGCGGTATCAAAATATACAATTCAAGATGGGAGCAATTCAATTCATTATAAGGGTGTGTTTGAGCCACTTTATTTTGGAAGAATGTATTCTGAAATGGTAAATTGACTGAGAATGTGTGGTTGAAAAAGAAGGAAAATTTATTGATGTGATGAAAAATATTATATTATTGAAGGATGTGTGGTTGAAAATGAGTACAATAATGAAAATGAAAATTTTAATGTGTACCAAATATATGAGCTAAAATTGAATTGAAACCAATCCGACCCATATGGAATCTTTCTTCCAACATAGCTACACATGCTTGATTCATTACAAACGGTGTTTTATTACTAGTAAATTAAAGTGTTTTAGTATATTTCACAAACATTTTATTGATATTATCAGTAAAGATACTGATGAGAATTTTTTATTTTTATTTTTTCAAATTATAGATTAAAAATGACAAGTAACGGCTGTGTTTGAATCTCACTTTAATGAGAATAAAATTTTTGAAATAATGATTGCTGGGAGAATGTGTGGCGGAAAAATGATGAAAAATTTTAGATTTTTGTATAATATTATTTTATTTAGAGAATGTGTAGTTGAAAAGAAGAAATAGAAAAAAAAAATAAGAATCTAAATCAGAAAAAAAAAATGGGTGTCAAACATTAGTATGACCTGACTAACCTACAATATCGATGGATTTTGAATTACTTCAGCATCGTAACGCTTGGGATCTGCTCGATTGTGCTTAAAATTCAATTAAAATTGAAAATATAGCTGTTATTGAGTTCCACTCATCTAATAAAAGTCAACAATAACGACTAATTTTTCAATTTTAATCCGATTTTAATCTTTACCGAACACGCCATTTGTGCTCAAAAGTTGACTTGAGACGACTGATCAAGATTTTGAAAAAAATTCAAGTCTAGAGTCTAGACTGTATTTTTAGATGAACTCTAAGCCAACTCACCCCATTTTGGCATAAATTAGAATTGGGATTCCCAGTATTTCAATAAGTGGGATCTTAGGTCTTCAACTCTCAAAACTAAAGTTGTGAAATATGAATCTCAGGGTCGCATTTAAATTACACGAAACGATTACGTGATTTAAAGCTATGTAGGAGTAGTTGCACGAATACTCTACACATGACGTACAATTTCTACAAGGAAGATTAGATCAACTGGCGAAATTTCTGTAAAAATTAATGAAATCTGTCAACAGAATGGAAATTGACATTCATAGAAATTACAATTTCTATTACAAGGAATCTTGGTACCTTATAACATCCAATGTATTCAAATTGAATTTCTCACAGATTTTTTTTATGCTACATTTACGAAGACCATTGGCATCATCATGGTGAATAACCTCATCAAGTTCCTTGGACGGGTTGAAAACCTAGAGAGAAAATGGAAAAGTGCAAGTCAGAAGGCGAATAGTGATTCATTAAAAAAAAAAAAAACACAGATTCATGGTAAGCACATGTATTAACATGTAAATCATGGAGATCACAAGTACCCATTTTAATCGAACTAAAAATTATGAGTGTTTTACTTGCTAGACTTCTGATTAAAAAATGAATGTGACATGTCAACAAGGGACAGAAGAAGTGCACAAGTTCCCCAAAAATATAAAAAACCGAGAACGTTGGGTTAAAAAAAAAAAAGTGATTAGCAGCACTAGCATTTTGAGAGGTGAAGAAAGAGAGATGCAAGGATCATCGAACTTAACGAGAATCCCCCTCCAGTCCCCCACCCAAAATTCGAACTGCAAAATCAGAGACTCGAGTATCAAGTTTATTTACAGTATCAACTTGAATTTTCCCTATTTGGACAAGAACTTAGTAGTGGAAGTACAAAGTATTAGATAATTAAACTCAAAAGCAACAATTATCAACATTCAAGTTTCAGTATTAATTTTTTATTGAATGGACTCCAGAAGATAACCATGTTTAACTAGAAGTAGCTCTATGAAACCAAGATGAATAGAGTACAAAACAAAATCTAGGGGCAGGGACAAAACAAAAGAAATAACTATATGCAAATAATTGATCGAAATTAATATTTCACAATATAAAGATATCATACCCATGGAGGACAAACAGAATCATCACTTCCTTCATCAGAGTTCGATGTTGTACTCTCGTTCGTCTTTGACTCAAGATGCTGATTCGGACAAGAGGAGTCATCGGTGACTACATGAAGAAGCTTCTCACTTCCCTGAAAACGATCAGTTTAAGCATATAAACTCGTTAGTAATCCTGGTTACTGCTTTTCCTGCACATTAGATCAGATTCTGAGATTGAAACTTCAGTTGTAAGGTTAAAATTCCACCAAATATAAGTTAATAATGTTATTGTTAGTAGACGTTTTGAGAAATCTTGCTCAACTTCAGATCTGGCTGTGTGGCTTAGGCAATTATGAGCACTCTAATGAGACAATGGTTTAAAGAAATTTCACTCACCTTTGCAGCTCTCCAGTGCGAATAAGTGCGGAATAAGATCCAAAAGAATGGAATGTTAGGCAAGGGAAGAACCTGCATAAGACTCGTTCAAACAGATGAAATGAGATACTTCCAACAGTGTATCAACTGGAAGACATATGCAGAGAAGACAAGCTACCTTTTTCTAGGAAAAATAGGAGAAAAGTGACATCTTACCAGATATACAGATACGTACCGTAAAAACTGATGTCAGCGGCAGCAATATGGCTGATCCATAGAAGTATTGCTTGTGAATAACTGAGCCCCTGATAGTCATACAAAGTAAATGCATAAATTTTACACTCTCATGACATGATAAACATAATAAACATTTATTATGTGATATTAAACATAGATAAAATCAGTCACCTCCAATGGCACTAAGACATATATATTAATGTCAAAAGAGATCGTAATAGAGGAAGACTTGATGAATGCCTTGAGACATTGTAAAACTTTTCTTAGACCATGACATCACAATTTCACTTGACCGAACTGTAGGAAGAATACGTGTTCTTAAAATCAACACGTGCAAATTTATAATAGCAAAAACACTATTTAAGTTGTTATCTCGAATTTTTCCATTTATGGAAAAATATTATTTTTATTTTTTTTTAATTTTGCTAAGGTTTTACTATTTAAAGCATTGTAAGCCCTTTAAGCCAGCAAATTATTGAATTAAATAAAATTTCTCGTAAGTTTTCTCATCTTTCCTATAATCTTCCCCTACGTCAGAATAGGAAACAAAACGACAAAACAACTGAGGAGGTTGCCGATCAGCACAAAGTTGAGTGTTGGACAACATGAAAGTTTCAAGTCTATGGTCTTGTGCAAGGTAACACTTGAGTATCTGCAAAATTCATGAGCCATTGTTATTCCCCTTCTCCATTTACCGGAAACGAGACCAAGTAGGTAAATTTCTCTATGCTTTTCAATGTCATAAAAAAATTAAAAAAAGGTCCATGGTTTATAGATTCAGGGCATTCAAATCATTGGTCAGGGTCATCAAATCTTTCACTTCTAATATTCTAGATTCGGGACATCATAAGGTTAAATTAGCATATGGGCCTCTCTTCTTTCTAAAAAGTTTCATCCTAATTTCTGTCCTACTTATTCCTAATTTCTCTTGCAACCTCTTATGCTCGGACTCTTCGAAATAGTTGGAATACCTGTATTGGACACAACACAACATGGGTATGAGTATGGGATATGTGTCAGATCCTCCAAATTTCAACCGAACACTTTGTCATTTTTGCTTCTTCTTCCTTCTTTTTCTTTTCTTCTTTCCCACTTTTGCTCTTTATAAACCTAGCGTCGCCACCGAGAGGGGTAGAGAAAGGCGGCGGCACTAGGTTTACTTTCTTTTTCTTCTTGAGAAAGGCGGCGGCACTAGGTTTACCTTCTTTTTCTTCTTCTTTTTTTCTTTCCTTCGGTGGTTTAGGGTTTTGTTTGTATAAAATGAAAATAGGTTTCATATAGTGTTATTTAGTGCTCCACTAAGTCCAAA
The DNA here is from genome assembly GCA_903798295.1 of Fraxinus nigra. Lineage (NCBI taxonomy): Eukaryota > Viridiplantae > Streptophyta > Magnoliopsida > Lamiales > Oleaceae > Fraxinus > Fraxinus nigra. The sequence continues at coordinate 119 of CAIGRH010292820.1, read as the reverse complement.
TTATAATCAAGTTCCTCATTTCTATTTTATATAATATTTAGTAATCCCCATAATTGTAAACTAAACCCCAAAATTATATTTTATTAGCCTTAACCCCTTATTAAATACCCATTTCTTTC